>OMLP01018009.1:0-19326 GCA_900302685.1 Spondyliosoma cantharus | reverse complement strand
TCCAGAATACATGAATATGCAAGTATTTTTCATTTCATAGCTTTAACTGCTGGACACAAGATGTCTCCTACTTCGCTTCAGTCTCAGTTTTTGTGCACTGGAGGATTCAAGATTTTACATCACACTTGCATATGCTGAATATTGGACTAGGATTGGCTTCCAAATCAATGTGATGTCATAGATCATGCTCACAGCCCTGCCTCTTAAAATCCGATTTTCAGTGAGCACATACTTTCAGCAGATGAAGGTGAAAACAACCATCTTGTGTCAAAGTCAATCACAGTGAAGCTCAAACAGTCAACACATTTTCGACTGGAGGAGGACTTTAAGTGAAGGTAGCATCACAACAGATGAAGTAATAAAGATGAAGTGATAACGTGACACATTGACTGTATTATAAAACAAAACAAACTGTTATTGATTACAGTAGATTACACATCATCTGTTGGAAAATGTAAGCCTAAAAAGCAGCATGAAATGTAATAAACTGATTTTATGTCATTGTTAGATCACTGATTTAGTGTTAAAGGGATAGTTCGGGTTTTTTGAAGTGGGGTCATAGAGAGTACATACCTATAAGTCAGTCTGTTCCCTACTGTAATTGCGATTAGATCCGATCAGCGTAGCCTCAGTTTGGAGAAGCAGAGAGCCTCTCCAGCCCAGAAACTCAGCTTTGTACTGCAGTAAACAGGAGTCCAGATGAAAAGCGAATTTTAACCACCTAAAACAAGGCCCACCGAAAAAAATCTATATCAGTTCAAGTGTACGTTATATAGAGAAAATTCACACCGCTTTACATCGCCATCAGACCGCCCTTTCTTTTGGCACTAGGGAGGGTTTATGCACGCAACTCTGTTTACTTTAGATAAAAACGAAACTTAACAATTTCCGACACAGCCCGTAGAGCTTGCATCACAAAGTCAACACCTCACTGTGGGGACCTTGAACCAAATATACCCCCATGTTGAGCCTCTGCTGTCGATCTTGAAATAAATTAGAATAGACTGACATCTACAGGCCATTACCTTGAATTGCTGCTTCTCTTGCCTCCTCAACTCTCACTTCTTATAAACATGTAACAAAACTCCAGTTTTTCTTATACATTTTCCCTAATGAATGAAATTAATGCAAGAAGAAATTAGTTTATCTCTTATTAAAATTAGTCTGTTTCTCAAACAAAAGCGTCACTTCATAACAGTTGCCTGTTATACATTTTTTTCCCCACTGGATGGGGCTGTTGCTCTCAACAATCAATTGTGCTTCATGTGTACTGTACACAGAACAACCTCATGCTCTTCATTTTCATCAGTGTTCTTTTAAATGAGAGGGTTGTTGTGTACCAAAGCACAACAGCACACAAGTACTGGGATTAGTGTTATTTTAAAAGCAGACTAACTTTAAACTTGACATACCTCACTTAAACTGGATTCCCTTTTGTTTTATTTGGAGTAAAATACATTTTAGTGGACGCAGGGCATCTTTCTTTTATCAGTCCTGTCATCACAACAAATTAATTAATGGATTTAAAATTGGCATCACATGGGAGGTGTTTTTGTTTTTGTCTAAGAAACAGAGAGGTTTGATTATTTGAAAAACAATCTTTTCAGGTAGAGTTTGCAAGTGCAATTTCGAGTCAAACAGGTTCACTGACTGTTGACTTGTAAAGTGACGGTCTACAATTCAGTTGAACTGAAGACTTCTGGAAGTGAACGTGACATCTGGCCAAGAAGAACTCAAAATGTGATACCGAACAAAGCCACTCAGTGATGGCAAGTAATACTGAAAGGAGTGAAGGAAATAAACATGAACAGCAAACAGGGTTAAGGTCAATAAAAATGAAAGCGAGGGTTTCTGCATTCTCTTTGTTCGTACAGCTGACTCACTCTGACAGTGACATTTTCCCTCAAAGGGAGCAATATGGTGACCTTTCCCTGTGGCACTGGATGCCACATCCTCGGTTTGTTGAAGGGATCTGTCAGTGTGACAGATCACATAAATCTCATCTGTTGCTGGAGGAAGCCCGATGAAGATTAAAAGGGGAATCAATCAATTAGTAATAACTGGTGTGTGTTTTTCATGAGCACCAACAATGGCTAAATCATTTCATGTGATGGAGTAGTTCAAATGTTACATTCACCACAGTTTGTTTTATTATTATTATTATTATTTTTTAAATACTTTAAAATTTATATTTTAGACCTGCTGCTAAACTCAAGGTCAGCATTTATTACTAAATTAATCTTCCAAATGTATGACTTTTTTTCACTGAATAAAGTAAAAAAAATCTAAAATCTTGCCCAAGGACACTTTGACATGCAAAACCAAGATGCTGGCTCTACCCCTGAGCCACAGCTGCCCCATTTTTACATTACAAATCTAGTTTGTAATTAACTGCCTTTAAGCAACACTTTCTATTTTTATTTCTATTTCTATATATCTTTCGCTGGATGAATATGGACCAGTTTGACCCCGAACTGCAAATGAGTCAGCACAGCGTGTGTCTCTCTCTATGAAAAATTCATAATCCAAATGAACAAAAGAAAAGAAAGAAATTGTTCTTTCTCTGCTACCTCTTCTTTATAACATGCTAGACTCAAAGGCACCACCTGATGGTGGAAGCCCATCAGAATATTCATCACTACTGCAAACAGCCCTCCATTATGAACACTTCAGCCTATGAAAACATATTGAACAAACAATTTGAATATAATAACTGCATATAAAGGAATACAGGTGCAATTACAAATTGGCTTGTGGGGTGAATTATCAAACAGTATGTATCAATTTATCTATCACATGTAGTCTATGAGTATGGATAATTGGATGGATAATTACGCTAACATGGGTGCTATATAATAATAGTTCTGATGGTTACATCTATGTTTAAATCTATCCAAGCACATATCTAATCTTCAAAGATGTAATTAACTTCCTTTGCATTCAACATGTGTCTTCGGTTATGTCTGTTTGTTGTGGGTAGTCAAACGTTTGACTCTACCCACACTAAGCACCTCCCTGAAGTGCACATTGCAGTGAGGGCTTCCAGCTACTATTTCTAAGCTACTGTTTTGCTTCTTATTCCGACTGTACAAGTCCAATGTTTTTCATGATGACTCTTTAAAAAAAGGGGACACTTGATAAGGCACAGAGATGTGTGAGTGGTAACAACTTGATGATTAATGAATCCTTAATAAGTTATCTCTGAATAACTGATTCAAGGACTGCATAACAGATAATTATCACAGAATGGGAAATACTATATTTATGAATCAATGATATCAACACAATGATTAAATCTATACTGTGAAGTACACAGAAATAGTAACTAATGATTAAGTAATTATTCATTAATGAGTCCACTTGGTAACTCTCAGCATTAAGCACTATTTGAGGGTGCGCAAAAGGAGTAACTGTAATTAAGTAATAAGTAGCCCAATTAATGAGTGTGCATGATAGTATTATGCTTCATCACTTGGAGGTGCACAAAATGAGTGTCACTAGTTTCATGTTTTTAATCAAGAACAAAGTCTCTTCAAAGATATTTATGAACTAATCATTAACTAATAATTAATAACTATAGCAAGCGTCCTCCCAATCTGTTCTCTAGTAACTCATCGTCATCTGTTGTAGGCTACACTCCTTAAATCACAGTTATTCAGCAACAAAATTTGATTATCGAGTCGTTCTGTCGATCTGTTCCTTAGTAGTCACATTTTTGTCTACATTGTGTTACCAAAAAGTCTTCCATTAGGCCTGTCATTGTTTCTTATACAAACTGATTTGCCACATCACTCTTTAAGAAAAATGCAGATCATTGGTCTTAATTTTGATTACGCACTATCGATTTATATTGATACACTTTACACGTTAATTGGATGTTTATATTTGCGCGTGAAAGCGTGTTCTCATTAAACTAATCCAAAAAAAACTCACATGGTTTTATTGCTGTTCCCTTGGTAACAAGCAAACCCTTGCCCTTTTAGCCTACTGGCATTCGTGTGGATCGTACCACTTTGCGGTCGTAGGGGGGAGGAAGGAGCTACGAGTTACAGAATGACCTATTTCTGCCTATAATTGATTACTTTATAGATTATGTTACATATTTACATTTTGAAATAACATTGAAATGTATTGTCTTCATTATGAATGTCGCACACTTAATTAATAGTCAGTCTTCGGGCACAGCGCACACCGGGAAACCCCTCATCACATTAACCTGACGATCGTACAGTAAGCTGTCAAAAGCTTGTTGCTTAAATCTGTGCAGTGCTACAAAGTAAGGATGAAATGAGGTCGAATACATGGGCGAAATAACAAGCTATAGTTGTACGAACAGAGCGTGACATAAACGGGTTGTTGAGCGAGACATTTCGCTAACCACTTGACATCTTGTTTTTTCCCCTCAGTTCAGTTGGACCGCTGTGTCGTCTGCCCTTGCTGCGGGTGCGTGATTCCTCTGGGAAGCGGTTCATCCGTGATGATGAGGTAAGCAGGTGCTCTCCTCGGCTAACAGTGAGGCTAACGTAAGCTAATAAATGTTAACGTTCATGTTGTAATGTTAGCCGCATGACAGCTGTGGCTTTAGCTCGCTAGCCCAGTGTTTGTGATTAGCTAGCTAAAGTAGCCTAGGATGAGAATGCATATCCGATACTTAACCATGCTAGTAGCAAAACGTGCATATAAGACAGTATGGTACACGATGGTGTCAGGTGTTGACTGTCATTGTAGTCCTGCTGTATTATCTGCTGTTTGGAGTTAAAACACAACTGTACATACAGTACTATTGTAAGGGCGGTACAGCCATTGAAATTCACGTCACCTTTAATAAAAAATCAAAATAGATAACGACCTTTCACTAACTATCTAAAGTAGTTTGTAGAGGCTTTAAACAGAATTACCACAGCACACAAGATGCAAGATGACCCACCTCCAAGTTGTGTTACTACAGGCTATGTGTACCTACAATATGTGTGCATCTTTTCACCCTTATTACTGTTGTCTATAGGGCATAATCAGTGTCAGAAATATACTGAAATGATCACCTACTTGCTGAAAATGTGTTTCATTAGAGATCACTATCACACAATATAATGAAAGCTGTGCAACATGAGTTTACCATCTGTGCTGAAAAAAACAGTGATGGAGTATTAGATTAACTGCTTTGGCTAAATATGTCATCATACTGCCATGTCATCATATTTTCCTGCAATAGCATTTTCTGTTGTACATTGAAACACTTGAAATCCATGAGTGTTTGCTGTCCATGAGTGTTTGCTGTAGCTGTTATACTGGATTTCACAACAAAAAAAAATCCAGTTTGAATGACAAGTTACAAAAGCGGAAGAAGCTGCATAATAATGTCTTTTGGGACTTTTGAGAATAATGGCTTCAGAAAAGTATTTCATCAAATGCTATGATATTTGTATGGTGAGTTGGAAAGAAAAGCTTGGATGTACTCTGATATCATTATTCAATTTCTAGCCATACACAGAAACCAAACCAAGGGATGCCAAATAATAATGACAAAGGGAGCTTATGAAAAAAAGCCTACATTTGCAGTAACTATATAAACTTGTGAGGCATTATGTATTATATCCCATAATGTAACATGACAATAATCTAACTGTGCAATTCTCGCAACAGTTCAATTTTTGTGCAATTTATTTCAGCTCACCCAGTTTTTATTCTGTGCAATATCATGTTTAATATTCTACTGTTGTTTGTAGCATTTAAGTAGCATTTATTTATACTGTTAACTCGTGCCAGTTATTACATATTGCAATATTACTTTATAACTATTATATTACCTACACTGTAGTCATAGTGTGGTACAAGGTACGTATCTTTAAATTGCTTTCTTTTGTAGTATTTCTATTCATAATCAAAGTTGTCGCTTATTATAGTTTGAATGCATATATTTGTGAGTTCTTGTTAGCATCTTCTTTATCTCTATAGTGTGACATTTTTATTCTAGATGGAGCAACTGTAACTGTAATTAAGTATTTCTAATTCCGAAAGCATGTTCAGGACGTGCACTGATTTGCTACTTTCTTTACATGCTCACATTGGTAAAGACGGTTGTCACAGTGTTGGTAGATATATCATTTCTCAAGTCTGTACTTGCTCATCATTGCAGTAATACATTCTGGAGGCAAGATCAAGTGTTGAATTTAGCCAAATTGTATTCATAGATAAAGGGTCAACTGCACACAGTGTCGTGCTCCGGGCTTTGCAGCCAGCTCTCACTCAGTGCATCAGCATCTGCTTTTCTATTGGCCAATTTCTGGCTGGGAGGGTCTTCCAGAGGCTGGCACTTAGACAGGAAGGGGGTGGCTGGAAATGTTTCAGCTAGAGTTGGACAGGCTGTCTGTTTTTACTGTTGGAAGGAAAATCTTTTCTCTCTGAATCTGTTGGACAGAGATGAGGCTAAAAGCCGTTGTTAAGGTCAATATTTCAACAAGTTAGCTGCTCAAAAGTTCTATTTCTAACCTAGTTTCCTGGTCGGGGACTGAAGTTCTTTAGTGCTGCATGAAGTGAGAGAGGTAGGTTTTGCTCCATTTCCTGACTTGCGTCCAAAGGAATTTGCTGCAGTATGCTGTGGGATAGCATGCTTCTTTGCCGAACGGTTGTAACAGTAGAAGATCAGGACTAACAACAGGAGAGTTCAGTCTGAAGCCGTGACGGTCTTTGTTTATTTGTAGATCATGTTACTTTCCGACTCTCCTACAGATTTATTCAGGTCAAGAGTTAACCAGCTTTTCTGCCTGTTCAGCGACTTCCTGTGTGTTTAACCACTTAGTGTGCTGGTCTGACTTTCCTGTCCCGTCTTTGACTTCCAGCATGATGTTTGTTTAAGACTTGCCCAGCCTTTTAATTATTTTAATTATGTATATGCTACGATGGGCCAATATCAGTAGCAGTGTAATGGAAAATAGATCATACTAGATATAGAGAGAAAGCACAGGATTTATTTCAGTAGAGTGTGTCATATGAAATGCAGTTTTTAATTGTCAGACTGCTGTGGTGGATACTGATCAACATAATGTGCTATAAATGCATCATTAGCATAATATGCATCCTATGGTTCAATGGATTTCAACCGAAGAAATTATCATGTTCTGTTATTAATTGATCAATTACCATGACACCACCAAGCTGCACATCCCAGAAACAGCTGTCTGTAACCTACTTTCACATCTCTTGAGGAGAAATTGTCAGACATTAATCAATTGTGAGGTGTGCAGACATGAAATTTAGAATGGTCAGTGGAAATAATTAAAATATGTATCCTGTACTAACAAGCAACCATTAGCAACATAAGGCTGGAAACAACATCTAGGTACTCATCTGGAGACGTGTGTCAGACATAGGAGCAAAAAAAAGCAGATGGACTGAGAGAGATCAACATGCTTTGGAGCACATACAAATTGATCTAGTCAGAGCACTGGATTTTAATTTGCGTTGGATGCATGTGCCTGGAATAGACCCATTCACTTTTGGTGTGGATCCTGATAAAGAGATGGATCCAGGTATTTTTTCTCACTTTCTGCAACATTGCAAGCTTTTTTGTACATTTTTAATAATATATATATATATATATATATATATTTAATATATTTAATTTTTAATAATAATGGAAGAATCAAGCCTATTTAGATGGCTGGTATCTATGAGCAAGTTCACTATGATGCAGATCTTAGATCTGGTCGGCAAAACCATGGTTAAGCAGTTACGGGTGGGTTAAAATTTAGAGGGCTGTCGACTTTGGTATTGAATTAGGTTTGATTGGCTGAAAAGGGACTCTTTGGTCTTGGCTGAGGTATGTGCTCTACTGAGAGTCATTTGGTAGCTTGTTAATGAAGTTAAATTCTGCTTTGGTCGACAAACTCTGACTTCTCTAAAATGTATTCAGTTTGCCGGTGGTGTTTTGCTTGTCAGGTCTTCAGTTTAGAGCTGAAACTAATGACTGTTTGCATTGTTGATTAATTCAGTTATTTTCCTGATTAACTGAGAATTTGTTTAGTGGACAAAATGTCATAAAGGAGTTAAAAATGTTTACTACAATGTCTCGGCATCCATGGTGATTTCGTGCAAGCAACAGTGCAACCAAAGACTTTCAGTTTAAAAGAGACCAGAGCAGCAAATGCTCACATTTGAGAAGCTGAGACCTTAAAAAATGACTAAACGATTAGTCTCTTGAGAGTCTGGTATGACTAAATATAACTTGACTAATTACACAAGATCACATTTGTTATTGTTTGACCTAATCTGCATTATGCTTTAAACTGAGAACGAACAGATAACTCTAGAGAATGAGCAGTCTCCAGAGAAGAGACAAAATTACATGAGATGCTGCAAGTGTTAAAAAAATATTTATGGTTTCTCTAAATGTACCAACTGTAGATTAATGATGCCATGATTATGACGTTATTTATTTGTACACAATTTCAGTAATATACATGGATTTTTTTTGTCTTTCAGATCACAAACAGAAAGTGCCTTTTAGAAGATATCCTGGCTTGAAGTTGGTCCGAGGACAACGCTTTTGCTTTATATAAGGCCAGACTCAGGCTCCAGCACTGGATACCTCAGCTGCAATCCCTTTGCCACCAGTTTGCACAACATCAGCATTTTAACAAATGCTAAAATAGAGCCATAATATAAGGGGACAGAGAAGACTGACTAAAGTCAAGTCTGCATTAAAATTCCCTCCCTTTTTTGTGGGCACCATCACTTGAGGAATATTCATGTGAATGTTTCACAGAAAAAAAAACTCCATCTGTGTTTTTTTCTTTTTTGATGTGTGATTTCTCAGTGACTGACCAGCCATCTGATCTTTCTGCTCCAGCTCATGGAGGAATCTCCAGGTTGTTTTAAAAGAGGACTTTATACATAGAGTCAACTCACAGCTTTTTGTTTATAAGGCACGAGACAATAAGATTAACTTGAAAAAAGAAAAATCACATTTATGATTATAACTTTTGGACATGGCGTTGAACATTTCTTCAGTAAGAGACACGAAATGGCTAACTCTGGAAGTCTGTCGACAGTTTCAGCGAGGAAACTGTTCACGTAGTGATGAGGAATGCAAATTTGCTCATCCACCGAAGAGCTGCCAAGTTGAAAATGGGAGAGTTATTGCCTGCTTTGACTCACTGAAGGTAAGAAATATTGCATGCACTGTATTATCTGTGACACCTTAATGACCACTTACTGAATATTTAAAAACTTTTACCTTATATATAGAAGTAGGAAACTTTAAAAAGCACATGAAATGAGATGTGGGGGTGTTCCTTGTCGACTGAAAATGTTCGAAAAGATACATTATTCTGTCTCTAGTGGGTTATTTCTTATTTAGCATTTTAATTTTATTTAATTCTCCACCTTATCTAGTCTCTACTACTTTAATCTGCTCATCTTGCCTTTCCTGCCAGTTCCCTTTCCATCTCTTGTCTTGGGGCAGAGGGAGGGCAGGTGTCCACTAGTTAATTGGTCATGGATTGTGTCATTTAGACAAAAATGAAAGTACAAAAGGGTAAGATGGGTCCCTAAATGTACTTTAGCGGCTTTAAGACAGCCAACCCAAGTAAAGTCTTCATGTGGGATACACTATGTTGTGTCAACAGAAATAAGTCACAGAGCAAAACTGCAATCTCAAAATGAAAATCTAAAAAAAATAGAGTAAAATACCTGTCAGATGTTATTCCCATCACTTATCTAAAGTAGAATATAAAACCTCAGTTGGCTGCCAGTTGGATTACAGCCAGTTTATTCTCCTGTTCGCTCAGTTGCCCTGAATGAGAGCCGGGCTGCCTTAATCCACTCTCACACATTCACCATCATCCCACAATACAGCTCTGCCCCCAGGATTATTCTCATGTTGAGTCATCGTCTTATCTCCTGACTGTAGGCAGTTTATACACAGCTTGTGTGGACAGAGGGTCTTCTCTGTGCCCTGGTGGTCAAGGCCATGAGCTTTCACACAGAGTAGCTAACTTTTGCCTTTATCTGAAAGGAGCGTCTATTGATCAGTCATGAATGTTGTTAATTACATCATAATGGAGAAGTAATGAGCTAACATTACAAGAGACATTTAAACTTACTCAATATGAATGTTAGTCGGACCATGCACTGCACTGATTTGGAATGTAATCTTACTCATAAACAGATCAGAGTGATAATTACAGTTCATTCTGCACATGAGATGGTTTTAAACAAATATAATATCTGACATAATATTTAAATTGCGTGGTCAGAGGCTTTATTGGGTTGAAAGTAAAAAAATAATTGACAAAGGATAAACGTAAAAATGTAATTATTTAAATTCAATATGCTCAAAGTTATTTTATTAATGATTGTTATTAATTGTTGTTATTAATTTCATTATTGTTTGGTCCTGGAAGTTCAGTACAAATATGTAGCAGTGATTATATTTCCAGATTCAAATGTGGACTTGATAAGGGTACAGTAATTTTCATAAATAAATAATAAACGATAGAGCAATTATACAAAATAGTGATGTTGAATCACTACTGGGTCATAGGTGACTGCGTTAGAATAATAACATATAAGTCTATCTTATTTTAACAATCGAGGAATGAAGTCACAACCTAAAATTATTGCCTGGTGAGGATGGAAATAAGAGGTCATCTATCAAATCTATCTATTTATTGCACTCATGTGATGATGTCACAACTCTTCTTAATGACAAGACTTTTGTCTAAGGAGTTATTAAATATCTGTTACCAGCATAGCTACTGGGCCTTTATTTCATTTCCCAAAAAATGTTGTTTTCTAATTACTTAGGTATTTCGTCTCATCCACTGCTGACATTGTTGCCATGTGATTAGTTAATTTTAGCCTTGTGACCAGGAAGTAAACGATCAAAACAACTGCTGTCAAAGTTCGCAAACCGTTCATCAATTACTCCTAACAAAGTTAAAGTGAAACTCTCGGCAAAATGCAACCTAGGCTTTTTTTGTGAATGTACCCAAGAAAATGATTTTGACCCGAAAACGAAAATACGGTAAATCTTAAAAGTGCCTTGCATTTTGCCGAGAGTTTCACTTTAACATTATTATACTGAAGAATGTGCACATGCTTTAGTATTGTACCTAGTATCTCATGACTTCCATTAAAGCAGTTGAGAGTCTTGTTAACACACAACTGTTAGAAGATGTTCTCAGACAGCAGTGAACCCATTTATAACAGGTTAACTACATTTATTCAACTCTTCCATACAGATCAGCAGTAACTTAACCAGTTGCTGGGTTGCTTTTGAGATTTCTGTCAATCAGATATATAACATATCTTCTCTGTGACCTTTATCCATTGGGAAAAATGGGACAGTCAATGGCCTACTTTCTTGCATTTTATACTTTCAAGCAACTATAAACTATAAAGTTGTCGAGACATAAAACATTCAAGAGGGTGATTACATTACACTGGCGCTGAGCTGTATATAGACTAATGACATACTTATGAGTTAAACCTACATGATTATTCCACTAGAAAATAATTAATATAAATCTCTTGGGAGAAATGCAAATGAGGTGATGTTAGTTAACGTGATTGAAGGATTTCAATGTGAAGGGCAGGGGATGATAGCCTTTCATTAGGCTATAGATGCTTGATTGACATAAAGTGTGTTAGTAGGCTCATTTTAAAGTCTAAATGGAGATAGTAATACTCAAGCTTAATAACCAGACTGATGAAATGTAAAGCAAATTCCTCTACAAATTCCAATAGCTGGCAAGCTCACGGATGTCTTACAGTACGTATCTACTGTAAAGTCATAAAGAGAGCTCTGTGAGTTGATATCTGACTGGTCTTCATCTAGATATTGATCCCTACACACCTGTTTATTATACATTTATATTGGATTTTTCTGCAGACATCTGCTGCCAAAGCTAATGTTCAAATGTTAAAGTGGAAATTGTGTTCCCTTTATGTAAGCAAGGTAAAAAGTAGTGATGGGTATTGATTTTATTGATCCCAACGCCATTATCAATTCTGCTCATTCCAACCCACATAGAAAAGGTCTGTTTTCAGTTCAGCTCAAACGTTCAGTGTATCGGCTGTCACGTTGGATATTTCCCTTCTTCAATCAGCGATTAATGGAATTAATGGGCCTGGAGGAATTTGATTCTATTGAAACCCTCAGTTTGCAACCAATTCTAAACTGGAATTGGGATTCCCATCCACAGTAAAAAGTAGCCTACAGTTGTGTAGCTCGAGCTGATGGACAGTTGTGTTACATCTGACTGTCATGCAGGAGGATCTCATTTCAAAGCAAAAATAAAATCCACTTCTGTCTGAAAATAAAAAGGTCTACCCCCCAGTTTCGAAGGACATATACATCTGAAGTGCTCTTTGTGTCTTTTCTATTTTATCTGAATACAGGGCCGCTGCTCAAGAGAAAACTGCAAGTATCTTCATCCACCTTCACACTTAAAAACCCAGTTAGAGATAAACGGACGCAACAATCTCATCCAGCAGAAGACAGCAGCAGCCGTGCTGGCCCAACAGATGCAGCTCATGATCCCAGGACCCAGCCTGCAGCCTGTGGTAAGGTCCTTTTTTTTGTCTTGTTAGACTAGTCTCACTTGTTGTATTCTGTATAATGTCTTGCTTTATAACATTTCCTGTTATACAGGGTCTTGGTACGAACACTGGTCTTTGTTATGGTTCGTACATGTCACCATTGAGCCATGGAGTGAGCCTCGTCCAGACAGACAACCTCCCCAGCACCCCGGTTCTTGTTCCAGGGAGCCCACCTATCACAGTCCAGAGCTCCTCTTCTTCTTCATGTTCCTCTTCCCCCTCACAGAAGCTGCAGCGTACAGACAAACTAGAGGTATTCATGCACCACAAGTATCAATATTTAATAAAAAAAAAAATACTTATGTAAGTTAAAAGCTGATGTCCTCTCACTCTCTTAATAACCGCTCTTCTCAGGTGTGCCGCGAGTTTCAGCGTGGAACCTGTGCAAGAGGGGAGACAGATTGCCGTTTTGCTCATCCGAGTGACAGTCCAATGATTGACACCACTGATAACACTGTCACTGTGTGCATGGACTACATCAAGAGCCGCTGCTCCAGGGAGAAGTGCAAGTATTTTCACCCGCCTGCACATTTGCAGGCCAAAATCAAAACCAGTCAACAGCAAGTCAGTCAGACAGCCGTGTCAGCCCAGGCCGCAGCAGTGGTAAGACTGAGCCTTATCCTTCTATACTACCGCCAATATGGTGTTTCTTTGGTGTAGTAGTGTTTACCATGACATCACTGAATGTGGAGCACTATACTATAGATTTGTATACTGTTATTTGTGATGGCATATTTAACTCAGTGGCATATTATAAAATTGATCTGAAGTGATTAACAAAGCAGAAAATCAGCAGTTGGTTTAATTGTTAAAGTCCTTTCCCACCTTCACCTAAAACTGCAAGTTAGTAAATTGGTGCCATTAAAAGTATGCCAATAACAATAGTTAGCTATATCACATTTTTACGTAGATACTGAAGCAAATAGTCTTTTGTCAAGTGGATTTGTGGAGGTTTATTCAAAATGTTAGGCCATTTTTGACACAAAAAGGCAGCAGGCCAAAGTAAAATAACTAATTTCCTGTTATTTGTTAGAATACCAGCATGCATCTGTCCCTTTCCCCTCATGCAGTGTCTTTGCCTCACAAATGGAAAACCTGCCCTTTGCCTGTTTCTTTTCTGATAATTAAGAACATATGCCTGTTTTAACCCTGTGTTTAAACATTACGAAGAAGGATGAGATGAGATTATATTTATGGTAGTTGTTGTCAAGGATTAGACCTTGTATTAAAATACATGCCTGTCAAATTAAGAGTGATAGCATGCAGGTCCTAACCTTACATTCCAAGCTTGTGCCTTTAAACAGGATTCTTCATGAATATATGCTGTATAATACCATATTACAGTTAACCGAGAAATGGCTTGTGAAACAGTTTCACAGTGTACGGTTTTGAAATACAGCGTGAGTAAAGTATTTTCTTTTGATTGACTGATTGTATTCAGCTGCCTTAACAGTCGATTATAAGGTAATCATTAATAGGCCTAATACATTAAATATGAGGGTTGTTCTTCCATTGGAAAACTGTTTAAATCAGGAGCTTTGGTGTTGAAATAACATATAAAGTAAATACCAAGTTACTTTTATGTTACTAAACTAAATAACACAAAATAATGACTGGCTCCCATCAGTCGCTATTCAATCATTTGTATAACAAAATGCCAGTAAATGGCTGTAATATACTAATAGCAGTTAGAATGTCTTTAGTGTTTTTTGAATTACAAATGACTTATATTTAAATGAACAAGCTACTTTTTGATGTGTCTTTGCACAGCTCTGATTGTCGATTAATACATAATGACCTATTCAATTCTTAACAGTGATTATCGGATTGATGAGGGAAACGTGGCTTCCTTGCCCTCCTCAGATCTTGTTTTTATGGTTAGATTTACATTTTATTTCCATCGCATTAGATTTAGGTTGTAATATCCCATAAGCAATTATGTTTAGTTGTTTAAATTGAAAAGAGGAGGCCTCTTCCATCCCACCAAAAGCCTCAGGGTGAATGTAGTCAATGGAGCTCCACATTCTGTGCTTCATGACATCGTATACATGGTTATTTCAGCTGTTTCTCTGTGATGTTGCCTTTGGCTAGCTCTCATCTTTCATTTAACAATACAAATTTGCAATGCTTGATGTGCATTTCATTGTTATCCCTTCCTTAAAGCTGTAAAATCAATGTATGTATACCAAAATTATGTAGTGTGCATACTGTAGCTGCACTGGTCGCATCATGGTAGTCGCAGTGTTTTGATTACAGTTAACAAATGCTGATCAAGTATTGTTATAAAAGTGATCAATTTACAATGTAAATAGTATACAAGATTGTAAATCTGTGTTGCCAAAGCTATTGATAACTAATTGATTGATTGACTAAACATGTTGACCTACTAATTAAGGAATCTTTAGTCAGCGTGTCCTTTAATCAGTTCTTTTGGTTACTGTGCATGCATATTGTGTTGTATGTGGTATACTACATTCAGATTATTTTGTTTTGTTTTCCCCCTCTCACCTATCCACAATGCTGTCCCCCCATGACGCACCTCTGCTTGCTGTTACCTGTATGTTAATACGCTTGAATCCCATTGGCCCACTGCCATCATGTGCTCGCTGCCTGCTAATTAAAGACTCAGTCGACTGCCAAAGCAATGAAGCGACCCCTCGAGGCAACTGTAGACCTGGTACTTTGACCTTTCACCTTTTGCTTTGCATGTAGCTTCTTTAATTGTACTGTAGCCACTCACACAATTTAAGTTGGCTCTTTTGTTTTTGTGAAACCCTGTAAGACACTTTAATGTTTAATATTTATCATTTATGATCACCAGTGGCAATTCTAGATTATACTGTACATTTATTAAATTAACAACTATGATGTAATGTTAAAATAACACACTATTTTCTGTTGTTGATTGCCTTGCTATGGTGTAGTTTGTCATTGTCCTTGTGATAGTTAGAGCAAGTTTCCATTTTTGCCTTGTTGTGCTGTGCATAGACAA
Source organism: Spondyliosoma cantharus (assembly GCA_900302685.1). Lineage (NCBI taxonomy): Eukaryota > Metazoa > Chordata > Actinopteri > Spariformes > Sparidae > Spondyliosoma > Spondyliosoma cantharus. The sequence continues at coordinate 3,731 of OMLP01018009.1, read as the reverse complement.
ATAACAGATTTATGAATATCAGTTTTGGAAGTATACCGTTCAAATCTGCTGTGTTGTGTGTGGACAGGCGTTCCCCCACGGCGTCCTCCAGCCCCTACCAAAGAGACAAGCACTTGAGAAGAGCAACGGGTCGAGCTCCCTGTTCAACCCCAGTGTTTTGCACTACCAGCAGGCGCTGGCCAACGCACAGCTCCAGCAGCCCGCTTTCTTTCCCACAGGTAAGAGCTCCCGATCGATACAGATGCAAATAGAAGCACTCATAGGTATGCGGAGCATGTAAGCACACACAGGAGCAGATAACACTCCCTGAATGTGATCGGCTAACCCCCTCTCCCTCACGAATGCATCTTTTTGGAGTTTTTGTGCAAAAGTGAGGGCGCCTGATAATGATCAGTCATGTCTGTTCAGTCGTACATTTCTTTTTGATGACGCACACAGGGATCCCGCTGTGATGGCGTGTGCTAATGTTGCAACTATTCAGACTTTGGCTTACCAATATAAGCATGTAATTGTTGCCAGGTGGAAGTCCAGGCTTTGATCAGACCAATGAAATATATGATATAGTACCACTTGATATGATACACCTGTCACTGTAACGTCCAAGCATACAAAAGAGCAAAACAAGACTAGTTGTTTCCAAGACAAAGGCTCTGTAACTAGGCTCCAGTCTGAGAATAAAGAGATAAAGAGAAGGTATAAACCGATTAGAGGCAATAATGACGAAAAGTTTGGAGCAAACATAGTCTTTCCAGTTTGTATTTAAACTATCTTGACAGGCATCGATATAGAAAAAATATATATATATATTAAAAAAGCAATTTTGTGCCATTTCCCCAAAATTAATTCAAGTCTGCTCCCTTATTTCTCTGCTGTTATTTTCCCCCCCAAACAAAATGCACTCTGTGTCTGCTCCTCTCATAGACACTAACAATCGCTTAAGCCCCCTCGGGTCACATACTAAATGAGTTAACTGCAGCTAATACGGTAGCCTGTAGCCACACTGAGTCACGAGGATGAGACTCACATCCCTCACTCTTCTCTCTACCTGCTCGTTTTGGGTCCCTGTGGTGTGAGATGCCTGACAGCCCCTCATCCCTCCCTCCTTGCCTCTGTATCTGTGTGGGTGGGATGTAGCCCTGGGTTAAAGTTGTGCTTGCAAACCTTTTTTTCAAGCGGGGTTTTCCATTTATATGAATTGTTCGGATGCGGTAAATCCTACCCTTCTTCATCTGATGCCTGTGCACATCATTGTACTGACACTGCATGATGCTGCTCTTTTGCTCTCTCAGCTCTTTAGATTTAGGCTCAGTTTTATTTATATAGTCTGTACTCACAGCAATCTGTCAAACATATTACTCCCTGAGATATGCATGAGCAAACTCTACACAAAAATAAATTGAAGAAACAGAATGATCATTTAAAGTAGATAAGTACATATCATATCTGGGGTTGACCGAGTACTTGGCTCAGGCGAAACCAACATCAGAGAAGTAGCAGAGACAAAAGCTGACTGTGTCGCCTCACTGTGCCTCAGCCAAAAGGCTGTACTTGAGCACAAATACAAAGACTCCAGCTGATAGCTAGCTTGTATGTTTTGCAACTGCATAAGAAGAACTAACTCTCCATACCACATGCTAGTGGTAGTCTTGTAGTTTTCTGCATTCAGAAAGAGAAACCAAAAGATTTAGGACAGCAGATATACAGTGTAAATGTTTGCCCATCATTTTCATTTTCCTCCTGCTTGTATAGCCGCTTCTAATCAAGAATATGTCCGATTAAAAAGTTGCAAATGGCACTGGCAAAGAGGCGGCGGTGAGGGAGAAACTAAGGAGAAACCACATTAAGTGGGTGAAATCATGGCTACTAAAGCAACAGGCTCAAGGGACTTGCCCTGTCTTCTTCCATTTCTCTGCCCGTGCACTGATTCACTTAGCTCAACAGCCAATCAGAGTGATTTCCCTCACCAACAGGCGTCACAGCCAATACTACTTGACTCAGAAGGGCGGACTAGTGCCAGCTGTGCAAGACACACCGCATGAACTAGTGCCTAAGATGCTCACAGACTTCTTTGACATTGGGGTCGGCCCGGTGTGTTAGGGCCCTTACTCTTGTGGTCAGAAACATTAAATTGAAGCTTAATTCTGAGACTGTAAAACATTTTTTTTTAATGAATAATAAAAAAGTACAGCAAGTTATGATTGATCCATATCAATTTTAGGCTCAAATTGTCAAACAGACTAAAAAATGTTTTACTGTTAGAGCCCAGCCCCTTGCAAGTAAAGATACGGATGCAGATCAAATGTTCTGGCTCTCTCATATTAACTCTAAATAAATGGCTACTAATCTATGATTTCCTTCTTTTACATTTGCAAACAGTAAATAATAATCTCATTGAACCAGCTTTGCAGCTTGCTAAACTTGGCCTCGATTTCATATCCTACAGTATGCCCAAGTTTGCTCTATGTTTGATGCAGCTGGATATAAAGAGTATTTTTGTCACTAATGCCACAACAGAAATAAGGGAGTTCCTCTGCTTGCTGCCATTACCTGCAATTATTACTGGCTCACAGCACCACTGCAACAGTAGCATCTGAGCTGAGTGAAGACTTCAACCTTTTTTTTTATTTTTTTTTTGTCTTTGTCTAACCTTGATGTTCTCCTCCCTCAATTAACCCATTTATTTCCTCCTCTCTCTCTCTCTCTCTCTCCCCCTCTCTGTCTCCCTCCCTCTCCCCCTCTCTCTGTCTTTCTCTGCATGAACACAACAGGGTCAGTCTTGTGCATGACTCCTGCTAGCAGTCTTGGTAGGTCCTGACCTTCCCTTTGCTCTCTCACACACGTTGTTTGATGTATAAAAATGGAGGGGGCGGGGTGGTTGGAGTGGGGATGAGTGGGCAATATCTGCAGCCCTTGCAGGTGAGACAAAAGGTCATCGCTTCGGCACATCGACTCCTGTGGCGGTGATGAAACTTTTTAAAAATGTGTTGGATTGATATTCATCAAACTGTCCATTTCTTTTGGCGGAGTTATGATATGAAACACTTTTTGTGTCACCTGAAAGAGTTGTGACTCTCTTGTTTCCCTACTGACTCTCTCGCTAATGACTGTTTGTTTATGACTGAAATGGTAGTGTGGATAAAATACTGCAGACTGATCTGTTCTTAAGCTGTAGGATAGCTACTGTCTGTTTGCTGTGCTGTGTTTATCAGGAAATTTAAATCAGTTTCCCAGAGAAATGATCTCGGCCACATAGCTGGAGCGTTTGTCTCTGCTAAAAGGGGATGGGAATTAACAAAATTCCCAGTCGGCTCGCCAGCAGGTCCTAAAAGGAAAAAAATTAAGTACCAGGAGTAATGAGTTTAAACATATTATTCCAACAATCCATCAGAGTTGCATGTTTTTGGCATGCTTCCTGCTGTTATCAGCCCACATGGCTTAAAACAATATCAAATTCCCATCCCTGCTGCCAAAAATGTCATTGATTCATTGTAATTGGTGTCTTGTGCAACTCAACTTCTCTGGGAAAAACAGCAAACTGATTTTCCGTATAAATTTCCTTATTTGTGATTGTAATCAGCTTCTCTCCTCTTTGTTTTTTTTTTTGTTATTTTTTCTCCCATGCTCTCTTTTTCTTTCTTTCTTTCTGTCCTCCTTGCTTTGCATTGTGAATGGTTGCATGCCATCTGCCGGTGTAACCCTAACGATGGCTTGCTGGCTCTCTGTAACATCCG
>OMLP01018006.1:0-19506 GCA_900302685.1 Spondyliosoma cantharus | reverse complement strand
GCCAGTCGGGGGGTGGGGGGGGGGAAAGTAAGGCAGATTCTTTGCACACACACAGGAAGCTCCAGGGACGAGACATTTATATATAAAAAAAGAAGATATTTAACCCAACAAAACAAGACAGGATATTTTAGGGTACTGGCACAAAAAAAACCTTACAGTTTCCAGGTTGTACTGAAGAAATAAAACTCGAGTGGTTCATTATTTTTTTTCTTCTTAAAGCATCTTCTTTTTTCTTTTTTTTTTTTTTTAAATACACGCGAAAGACAAGAACAACATGCAGGTTAAAAAGAAAGCAAAGAGGAACACGACAAGTTTATTAAAAAAAAAGGAAAAAAAAATTGAAATAAGGAGTTCAAAGTGCAGTTGGGTCATTCAGGTCTCCCATTCTGTTGACTGGTCTCCGTTTAAGCTTCATCTACAACCACTTAAGGGTCGTATCTTGCAGATTTTTAGGGTGAAAGTGCCCTGATAAAACACTGATCTGGAGTTTACTTCCCTCTGGAGCCGGGCGCAAAGGGGAAGCGGACTGCTCGTCAGTACCAAAACAGAAAAAAAAGGCAAAAATGAATCACAAACATACAGTAGATGGTGTTTTTTTTTTTTTTTTTGGAAGATCTAAGATACAAAAAAACCAGAGTATACTGCTCACACAGTTGCTACTATCATAGTACAAACAGCTAAGTATAGTTGAAGATGTATCGTCCCGTACTTGCATAGTGCCGACTGCCCGATTGGAAAAACAGAACTCTCATCTGCACCGTCAGTGTTGGATCTGTGCGCTTGCCGACCGGGAAATCACAGGAAAAACTTCTCCCGGAATCAGCAACATGATTCTTCATAAATGCCGCCTCCTGCAGTCAAGCAGCTGGAATATCCTCAAACCCCTTCAAGTGAATGTCTGTTTTGACTGAATGGTTTCGCATCCAGGTGAAAATTAAAGACTGGAAGTAACTGCAGCAACCAAAAGAAAACCTTTGAGGAGGGAAAGGAAGTTGCATTTTTCCTTTAAAACACAGCCCAAGTAGAGGTGAGAGAGTTCAGTCATTTGGCATAAAGTTAAACCATTCAGTCACATCAATCCCCAAACACTGTGTAACATAGAGAAAGACGACAAAGCACATTCTTTCATTCACTGCATCGTGACAACACACACGCACACACGCACATAGACTTCGAGGGGCAGTTAGGAGAGCGAGGTGAGTTCATGTCGCAGGATGAGTTTAAAAAAAAAAAAAAAAAAAAAAAAAAAAAACCTTCACCATGATTTTTGCCATTAAAGGCCTCACACAAACACCCATGCCAAGTCCTGTCCAGAAGTAGCCCAGTATATTTTAAGGAGAGGCCGACCACACCAAACTCCAGTCAAAAAAATGGCAATTTTACATTCCTTCCTTAATGGCAGGCATAGGTTTCCTGGTGTAGACTTCCTCGTGTTTTAAAGCTTCTAATACATGTTGTAGCATGACTCTGCTACCTATTTTTGAACAGAAATTTCAAAAAGAAATTCCAAAAGTCACTTTTTCAACAATTTTTGTACGGTGTTCACAGCGGTAGAGAATTAGGTTTGCCAATAAGTGAGACGACAATTAGAAAATAGTTCAACACTTTGAAAAAGACACTTATACTTTTACTGTGTTGACTTTTCTGTTCTTGTACAGATTAAACAAACAAGAGACATGTTAATTACTGAAGTTTAGACGTGCAGGTAGGTGTAGTTATCAACTTAAGACAGAACCAGGCTAGCAGTTTCCTCTTGCTTCCAGTCTTCATGCTAAGCTAAGTTAATCGCAGACTCCATCTCTGTACTTAAAACACATGAGGCCAATATATATCTTCTCATCCATCTCTAAGGAAGAAAGTAAAGATGTGCGTTATCCCAAAATACTGAACTTTCTTTAAATTTACCAGTTTTATAGTTTGGAGTTTGGTGTGACCGAGTCTGTACCCACACAGAGAATAAACATATTGGTGCTAGCCTCAAGTAAGTCACTGAACAGGAGCACAGATCCACAAACAGTCTCACACACACACACACACACACACACACGACAAACACACTCTGCCTTTCTTCTTCAGTCATTCAGAGAGTTATCGGACACCAGCAGTTTGTCTTCAGAGCGTCTTCTCCGCCGCTCCTAACCATGCTGTCGTCCTCACGTTCACCTCTCTTCAGAGAAAATTGAAAAGTGCCAGTTTGTAAAACCTCCGCTCGCTCCCGTCACCTCCTCCTCAAGGTAAGACTCTCAGGTCCTTCCAGTTTATGATTAATACGTGTGTGATTGAGCGTTTTAACAGTTTTAACGGAGCACCCTGCAGCTGGTCAAAGCCTCCAGGGAAAGCTGAGATGGTGGAAGGAAGGAGGGAGGGAGTGATGGAGGGTCACAGCGAGGGCCACAGCCTCGCTTCAGGTGAAATACAGCCGAGGGTTTCCTCTTCACGTTGGTTAAAGGTGAGAGAAAGGTCGTAGCTGCTCCAGCTGGACTTCCAGGGATATCCTCTCTTCAAGCAGGTCCTAGAAGATTAAACATTATGAGTGACCTTTTTTTTTTGCAGAGGAGAAAAGGTCAGGAGGAAAACATTAAAGAGCATGACCCGCATACCTTCAGCTGTTGCTGCAGTTCACTGTTAAGTCGTGCCAACACTGTGTTCGTCTCCTTGTTTCTTCTGATTGAAGCTTGAATCGCCTTTTTATCTTTTCCTACTGACCTGAAGACACAACACACACCGACACGTCTTGCAACACATGATACAAATGTAGTATTAAATTGTCCTTTTAAGCAAACCAAGTTGTCTACCTGGGGATGGAGGGCTGAGTGGCCAGGACAGCAGCTATAACGTTTGATTTCTGTGGACCGTGTTGCTCGTCCTCCGGACGGAGCTCATCTTCAGACTTCAACCTTCGACGTATAGGTTTTGGAGGAGGGGCAAGGGGACCGGACGAACCTTTGGCCTGATGGGAAAAAACCAGGAGAAAATTAACAAAAACATTCATTCAACTCCTTTTATTGTTTACGAGGAAGCTCATAAGTGTCTTTGTCGTTTTTACAAGTTAAAGGTTTATTATTATCAAATGTGTTTAGAGCTTAATGAAACAATAAGTCAATTAATTGATTAGTTGATAAACAGGAATTCATCATAACTTCTTCTTGATAATTGATCGATTTGATACATTAATCAACCTAGTCAATGATTGGCAGCTTAAGCCTTGACTTATCTTGAGCTTTGTCACATGAATCCAAACTTTGTATTCTGACAGTTTATTCAATTTTTCCAATATTATTGAGTTGTGTACTGAATCAAGTATGAGAAGCATCTATTTAGTTCATTTGAAAGTAATATTTTGAAGATGGTGACTCACAGAGTTCACAGTAGCCGAGACTCTCTCGTCTGCTTGGCCATCACTCTTCACTGTTCTTAAAGGGCCGGCTCCCTCCGACGGCTTCTCCGCCTAGAGAAAAAAAAAACAACAACACATGATCAAACACATGATCAAAAACACAACAGGTCAAACCCCGACAGTCTAGGTTTGATGTCACCATGGAATAAACTAAGATATCCTGTCGCTTGATGTAACTTAGAAATGTTTATCACCTAGGGATGCTGCCAGATTTCTTTTCAGTAGTTGCTGAACAATTTCATCTGGATAAAAAAAAGTGCTGTTTTCTAAAGTTACAATACCCTGTTTTTTTTTTTTTTGTTCAGAGTCAACTGCTTAATGTTGTTGCTCAATGACTCTTGAAAGCTTTGAACACAGAATGGCATTATCAATCAAACTACTAAAATTAAACTAAAATGTGCTTGTCTGAAAAGGCTTTCAGGGGGAGAAAGGCAGGAACTCATCATCATTTACAATTAAACTACCTGGAAATACAACTACACACACTCCAGGTAGCAACCCACCTGTCCAGGCTCACTGTGTATATCGACCTCTGGCAGGCTGGAAGGCTGTTCAGACGCAGCGAAGGCCTGAAACTGACTGAAGTCGGCAAAATTGGGTTGTTGGGGAATCTGTTGGGGGGAGGTGGTGGTGAGTACTGCTCCGCCTCCTGGAGCCCCCTCTGCCTCTGCACGATGCCCAGTGAGTGGTACTGATGTCTGGAGAGAGAGAGAGAGAGAGAGATGGTGATGCAGTTAGACCTCATGTTTTGTTGCACGTCAGTTTCTGCTGTAAAAGAGTTTATTCTGTCCGTCTCACCTGTGTGGGCAGAGGTCGAGGTGGCACAGCAGGCGGGTAAGCTATCGTAGAGGGTTGAGGTTGTCCTGACGCAGCTGTGGCGGCGAAGGTGCGGTTCATGTCGAGAGACGAGGAGCGAGAGTGAGAGGGGTGGGGCCTGGGCGGAGGCGGAGGGGGGGCTACCACCTTCAGAGCCTCTGGAGACGTACCCGACTGAGACCTGAACACAAACAATCAGGTTGATGTAGTCCCTCTTCATGCTCACAAAACAACATTTGATATAAACGGATGAATAAATAATTCATAAAAATAAACTCTTGTTTATGGCAATACAAATGAAAGACATAACCACCGATTCTGTCTGACAAATGCCAACAATAACATCAGAGGCACTGACCTTTGTCTTGTGATTGGCTCCTGGTCTGAGGTGAAGGAGTCTGAGCTGCTGTAACCATCACCTTCAATGGTAGACACAACAAAATCCCATAACCATGATACCAACTTAGTGACACACAAACCAAACAATGTGCAGTTCAAAACACAACGTTTTGAAGCGGGGAATCTTGCACGGTAGCCCATCCTTTACTCACCTACGGTGTTGGCGGCTACAAACTTCATGGAGGCAGGTAATTTGGCTTCTTCGGACAGTTCGGGAGGTTTCGCCAGCAGTGGACTGGTCGGGTGGTTGTGGTCTAAAGGTTTGGCAAATGACAGAAGTGTTAATTCTACTGCAGTTAATTACACAGAGTGACAACAATGAGCTTACTTGGCAGTTCAGCACTCATTTTTAATCCCAAAATATCTTCAGGAGACGCTCCAGAAACTGATGATAAGCCACTGCCCGTTTATGAATAATGAAATCAAGACTGATTATGTTTAATCACATGTTTCTGTTTACACATAACAAATGGCAGCCTCTCCGGTTGTAATTACCTCGACTCAACGTTCAACGTGCGCTCGTATGTAAAACCACTCAAATTGGACTGTTACCAGAAAAATCTGCCAGTGCAGTTTCTATTGTAGGTTTTAAATCATAAGCGATTTAGAGCTCATGTAACAGTAGATAAGCAATGGAAAAGCAAAGCAAGAGGTTGTCTCACCGCTGCCAGTCCTCTTGAGCTCCATCTCCTGCATGTGGATCTTACTGGGCGTCATCCTGATAGGCACTGGGTGGACGATGGCCGTGTCCTGAGGGACGGACAGAGGGAACATGAGGTGAGACAGACGGATTTATGGAGGTTTCACAGGAGGAGACGTGTTTGTAGACCACCACACTTTATTCACAGTTTACTTTGTTGGGCTTCGCCTCCATCTGTCAATTGACTCTGTTTGCAACGCAACAGCTCTGCCTTGTTTATCAAATGCAAACAAAGTGAAGACTTGACTTTACGGTTGCTTTGTTCACATCAAGAGTTTTTAGACTGGTGCTGACCCATTTTCATGATTTTTCTTCTGAAGACATGAATAACACTGACAACAATATTTTGCAATGACTTGAAATATCATTGTGGTGTAAGATGAACCACGATACTGAACGCAACTAAGCATATTGTCTTCATACACGAACTGCGTCAAACTTCAAACTTAAAGTTTTTGCACACATGTATTTCCGTTTTATACTACTTTGTACTTTCACTCCGCTTGAATCAATTATCATTTTGGACATTTTAAACACACACTATGTTAATAAAAATAAAATAAAAACAAAGGACAACAACAGAAGAGTTTAATGATGCTGTGCAGTGGCGTTGAGATCATGGGAGTCGTCTTCACTGTTAAACAACCACAACTGCCTGTGAGCAATACAAACTGTGGTAAACAATAGAGTGGCTATTGAGGTAGTTCACTACACTGACTTCCTCCCTCACACTCTGACGCATGCCTGATTCCCTCAGTGAAGACAAACAGATACAAACACCTATTCGACCCCACAGCCATTGACCTCCTTCATAAGCATGTTGGCCTACTTGTTGGATGATTTCTGTAGATTTTTATTGTGTTGTTGCCACTGGAAAAGTTTTATTGATGTACTTTGATTGTAAAGCTATGCTGATCATACTTTATGCTCATTTGTCTATAAGAGGTTCCTGCCATTGCCCTCGCTGGACGATTTTGTGGAAAAATACAAAATAAAGTCCTGGTTGTTTTCAAGACATTTTGCGGAAATGTTACATATTGTATCTTGAAGTACATTATCCTTAAAATATGTACTAGCATTTCTTTAACTCTGCGCATGTCCTCATAGTAAAATGTATGACTGGGATATTTCATTAAAGTGGAGCTCATCGTTGTGCCATTCCAAATTGAGTGAAAAAGAAGAAAAGTTGGGCTTTTTTCGGGTTCTGCTCAGTGATTTCTGCTGCCCAGAATTTCAGCATACTCAAAACCAATATAAAAAAGATGCACGCTCCTGCAAAAAGGCAAATTATGGTAGTCGATACTGCACTGCACGCCAGATTAATTGTGCAGAGCCAATTACTGCTGTAAGGAAAAGAAAATCTGCTAGAGGGACAGAAAATAATTCAGGACAGACAGTTCAACAGGGCACACCACACACGACTTTTAAGTATTTACAGCATTGACCATATATGGAAAAAATGTATCTGTCACAATCTGCAAATGCACTAGTGATTGGTGGATGTCACTGTAGAAAAAAAGGTGATGTCCAATAGAAGCTAAGCCAGCCAAATCACAACACACTGACCACTGCTGACGCAGCAGACTGCACTTCGAAAGAACATCATGCACAGAGAGAGACAGGGAGATAGAGAGAGGTGGAGATAGATGAAGAGAGAGGGAGAGAGAGAGAGCGAGAGAGAGAAAGCAGAGAGATCCAGAGAGGGTTAATGTCTGTTCATTAATGGTGAAACCATGCATACTAAGTGATTGACTTACAGGGTCAGCTGGTGCAATGTTAGAGTCAAATTGGGTCAGAGTTTGTGAGCTGGAGGAGCGCTCGCTAAACGTCTCCCACTGCTGCAGGAGACAGACAGACAGTGAGAAAAAACATGTCAGTCAGCCAGTGCAGTGACATCACACATTTACATCATCAGTCTGACCCTCTGACGCGACATCACCAGTCGTCGTCGGCAGGCGCGGAGACAAAAACAGACATCGCTGACTTTTGAACAGAACAGCAGACTACCACCACAGTATGAGAAGTGAGAGAAGGGGTGCTGAATTATCAGTAATTATGTCTGATGATGAAGAGGATGAAGAGGCAATCAAATCATGATGGATGGATAAAGAAAAAAGCAACTTCATCTAATTAACCCTCATCAATTAATTATGATGAAACAAATGCACACAAGGCAAAAGCAAACAAACACAGAGCTCACGGTATGTGTGGAAATATACTATAAGTATATAAGTATTCATGTGTGTTGTGTGCATGTTGGAACCTCGCTGCTCTGGTTCATCTCTGGCCAGGCCTGGTTGAGTGAAGGCATGGAGGGAGATTTGTTGGGGGTGACCTCCACCGGGGAGCCCGAGTATCCGACATCAGCAGTCGGCTCTGGAACTTCTGAATACAACAGATGAGACGCAGGTTTTCATATCGTCAATATCAGCCAACCAATATATCGGTTGAGTTCTAGTCCAAATGTTAAAAACTAAATATAATAGTCTGAGAAATCTCATTTTCACAGGTATTTTAAGGCTTTTGTCTTTTGAAAGTTGCATCAAATATTACTGTCATTGATTTTATGCTTACTGACCAAAGGAAATCTGGTGTGTGTCTTTAAAGTTTAGTAGTAAAAGTTATTCATCAGTAAAACAAACCCTCAGAAATATAAACTTGATTATTATACAGGGTTGTCATTACCCTTTCACTAGAAGGCTTAGGTGCAGCACCCAAGCCCACCGTTTTTGGTTTGCTAAAGCTGTCTCAATTCTATGTATAATAATATTAATACAAAATTATGAAAATTTGAAATGTTCTCAGGGGAGAGCACTTCAATTCTGCACAAATGTAGGGATTACAGCCACTGAATACAACTTGACTTTTAATCTTGTTTTCTGCTCAGATGGCACATCTATATCTACATTTAGTGGCACATTTTGGCAAATAATAGTCAACAAAGGAAAAAAAAAAGTGTGTTGTTTAAAAGTAAGCATACCATGCTGCAGTAACATTCTGCTCTTTAGAGGACACAATATTAAACTGAAATGATTTTGATGATACCAAACTATTCAAAAGCAATATACTTGGCAATCCATGGCTAAAAATAATTACATGGAACTTGAAACCTCCAAAAGAAACAAATATGTATATGTTGCTATTCTCTTAAAAAGTACAATCCTCTTAATAATATATATTTTTTAAATGTTTTATTATTAATCAAAAAGGCAATGAAAACAAACAGTATCTCCATCAGCAGCTGTGATTTAGGTTTTGCAGACTGCAGTGCAGTCACCTTGCAGGTTTTGTGGGGCCTGAAGTCAGGAAATTAGGAGAAAGGGTAAGAAAAACTGAGAGAGAGAGGCTGCGTACCTGCCGAGTCATCCAGGTCAATCAGCTTTGGCATCAGGCTCTCAGGCAGCTTCTCAGGGAGGTCGTAGCCGTTCTTCCTGGCCACGACCAGGTGGAAGGCGGCACAGAACTCATCCAGGGTCAGAGCTCCGTCTTTATCGAAGTCTGAGAGCTCCCTTTAAAACACACAGTAGACAGCGGTGAGTCTGCCAGCCTCACAATAACAGCAGGGATGTTTGTCTAAATGGATCTGCTGCCTTTCAATCTGACCATCTTCCCCAGATCACTGGTAGATTAGTCTGCTCTTGCCATTTCAGATGTTGCTTCAGTTGCCCGTATGGACACACAGGCCCAGCTCAAGAGCTGAACACAGCATTTGTTGCTGAATACCAACTCAGAGCAAGTTGTGAAAACCAAAATTAAGGCCTGCTCCTACGCAAATGTGCCTGTAAGACTCGTAACAGCTGACAGCTGTTTTTTTATATGCAGTAATTAACTGAGCAACGATCCAGGAAAATGTTATTCTCCTTTAAAAACAATGGCAGGTTGTTAGATTGGGGTTTGGACGCTGAGAGATTTTCTCTTTTAAAACTATTTCAAGTAATTTATGTAAAAAGAAGCCGAAACTTTTCTTTCTACTGCTTCTTATTTATCAGAAAAGACTGATTTTCTCAAGTTTCTACCACATATCATACACATGTGTGACTTCACGTAGACAAAATAATTTAAATCACCTCGACTTCTCAATCCATGACAGTCGCATATAAGAAGTTTTAAGAAGTTAACTTTTCATATGACGGTGAAAAAGACCCTTATTCAAACATCTACATGCTTCACGAAATAAACAGCAGAGACGATTATGGTGATGACTCACCAAATATGTGACAGCTCTAAAATCGGTAGTTTTGATTTGGTGAAGAACTCTTTTGCTGCTGAACCTGAAACATAAAAATAAACACATGATTAAACAATCCACTTTTTAACAAGTCTTGTGTTGCGAGTGTTTGTGTGTCTGGATTTTCCTACCGGGTATGAAGCCGGTGAGGTCTGGCTGGATGGTTTTGAACTGGTTAATATAATACTGTCTCTGCTCGTCCGTGATCTTCCACGGATCATCGTAACCGCTGGACTGTCGCTGGATCTCATTGGTCGTTGCTGCTGAGGCCACTGTTCGTATCGTTGTGCTTTCCTGCGGCAAACCACATGGGACATTCACAGAAAATGATAAGAGAGCAGCACAGGTTAAAAGGAACACACACAATCTCGTACAAAATCAAGTAATGTTTCTTTCAGCGTGGTTTCTTCAGTGGCTACATGTGTCTTGGACTTTGAAACTGTAAGGAATTCTAATTCATGAAAAATTACTTTCATTACACCAAAATGTTTACATTTTTCTGAAAATTTGGAATAGAGGGACAGACATCATATCATCAAAACATTAGAGCCCATCCAATATAACAGTGGGCTGATATTGGCCTACTACAGATATACTGGTGTTGGCCTATATGTTGTCGATAAGTGCCGAGATGAAAACTTTTTTCAAAGATTAAAATGCAGAAAAAGATGCTTAGAGTCATTTATAATTATTAAATTCCCAATGAAGTGTATTGTTTTAGTGAACTGATGTACTTTTGGGCAATAACTGTAAAATATTGTGCCTTAGTAATAACTTGGTGGCAAGTATTTGATAAATTCATTCAAGGAATCATTTAAACATTTATTATAGTGAAAAAATAAGATAATAAATCACAATATTCTGGGAATCTGGCCTAGTGGCACGCAGGCAAACTCTTCTAAATCTCTTCTTAAAACCATTTCATCTAATGGCTTTTTCTTAACTGGTGGTATTTGTTGTAATTTTGAAATTATTTTGTTATAAGCTATTTAACATACAAGTTATTTTATTTACTTTTATAAATGTTTTAACTGTAAAGCACTCTAGCTTTGTTTAGATATGTGATAAGTTATTATCACGATCATCATCATTTATACTTTTAAAGTGGGACGGACAGAAGCATGGCTCAGAATTACAACTACTGTTGTTGTCGAAGAAGCTAAAAATGAGCATGATGTTGTTGTAAAACAAGGCACAGCATACCGAGGCCTTATCGCGTTTTCTTTGCTTTTCCTGAGTGATCTCATACAAGTTGCGTATGTTGAGTATGTTTAAGTATGTTTAAGTATGTTTAAGTATGTGTTGCTTAAGTATCTTGCTCTGCTGGAAGATAATGAAGCACTGATATGAATTGTTGACTCATGTTTTACGCACAACTGTAGCTAGGAAGATATGTCACGTTCTGATGCAGCATTTTCATCTGATTAAAGAGGTTCACCACGTTTATCATCATTATTAACACAGCCTGTCACAATATTGCAAGTAGTTGTTAACGTGTACATGTATTATCCCCCCAGCGACATGTATGCTTATTTTCTATACCTCTTTGTCACCACAGATTCTATTTCTGCTGTGTGATTAGCTGATGGTTTTGTTTGACCTTTTATGTTGCATCTGACATATTTAATGTGCGTCATCGCACATTTTGTGACGATAATGATAAACCGATATCAGAGTGGGTTTGCTTTCCAACGGAAGAATTCACATTGCTGCACCAGCAGGTGAGATGCATAAAATATAATTGTAATTTATCAGAGGGTCAATCAGTAGGTCTGAGGAGCTCTAATACGCAGACGTTGACAGAAGCTGCCCTACCTGGACTGACGAGGGATGCATTGCTGGGAGAGCGCTGGATGGCGGAGTGTCTGCCGTGAAACTGACCCAACTTTCCTGACTTGGAGGAGGAGGCGAATGGGATGACCACATTCCCTCAACGGGCACTGGACCTGGAGGGAGGAGGAGAGTGAGAGTACAGTGATAACAATTATTAAGACCATCGGCCTAAGACCCAAAGATGTGTTCAGTATATTATCAAACTCTGATGTTTGAGAGCTGGAATCAGTATTTTGCTTGAAAAATAACGATAGCCTATAGCAAAACAGCTGCTGATTAATTTTCTCTCCATCGACTGATCAATGCACCTTTGCAGCTCTAGAAATGATTCTTGTTTTTTTTAAATATTTCAACTACATTTTGTGCTGATGAAAGCACAGCAGAGATCAAGTGACATCCTCCTTGTTCCCATAATGACTAACAGCCTTAACTGCCATTCTCAGCAAACATCATTTATGAAGAAGCTGCAAACACCAGGAAGTAACGCAAACACTACCGACTACAATCTGCTCCGTGCTGACTCTGACTGACCAAACTCACTGTATTAACTTTTCTGCCTAGTCTGTCACATTTTTATAAATTATTGTTGTTGTTATCATCACCGACCCGCAACAAGTGAAACTCTGCCTCTTCATTGCTACGGTCGAGACGTGTTTTCCTTTAAAAAAAGGAATTACTGCAAACCACTGCTTCCAGAATCATTTAATCTGGTGGCTGTTTTCTCTACAAAGGTCATAGTGAAACATTCTGAAGGTCTCTTAAAACCATGCGACAGAGAGAAAAGCAGGAGATATGAGACACTGGAAGAATTTGGGCTTTTGTTGTCTTTAAAGAGGATTGATTGTCGATTGATTGCTGCAGCTCCACTTTACCCCATGATAATAGTTTGGCTGAGCAATATGGCCTTAAACTAATACATCTTTAAATATATTACAATACACTGTATAGATACAATATTTTGAAATCTCCTCAAATTTTGCAACCATTTTCATACGTCCATCTTTAAATGTTATCACTAGCAGCTCATTGCATATCATGTGAAACACCAGGAGCAGCGTTTTAACTCATAACATT
This sequence comes from Spondyliosoma cantharus, assembly GCA_900302685.1. Classification (NCBI taxonomy): domain Eukaryota; kingdom Metazoa; phylum Chordata; class Actinopteri; order Spariformes; family Sparidae; genus Spondyliosoma; species Spondyliosoma cantharus. The sequence continues at coordinate 7,059 of OMLP01018006.1, read as the reverse complement.
TTTCTCATGGCCACAACAGCACTAGCATTAATAATAATTAAAACAATCGGATAAGAAAATGGGGACGAGAGTTGACACAAGACCAGATAATCATAGTTCAGAAAAATGCAGCGGAGTGACGGCACAGAAGTCACACAGGAGAGGTAGCATATACAAGGCGGACATACCGATGCACATAAAACCCACGTTGTATCTGCTCATATGAGTCAGAGAATCCAGTCTTCAGTTCGTACACCAAACTGATAAATCAGAGAATTGTAGAGTAATACTGATCTTAGTTTGACATCATACAAAAACTTTCAATCGCTCATCCACAGGAGCGCTGATTTCTCTAATGGAAAAGTTAGTCTGGAGCCCTGGGGTGACAACTGACACTTTCACAAAATATCAACACACTGAGTATGAGAACAAGTAGAACAGTCTGCTAAGTTCAGAAAATGACATCACTTCACTGCAATGCAGCCTTTCAAACCAGGAAAAGGCAACATTAACTAACACTAACGACATATCATATGCTAGCACCCCCTTCATGCTACCATGTCAACTAAATCATACCTGCTTGTGGTTCTCTGAAATGCGTCCACACAACTCCGGTCGCAGCCACCACCGGCTGTCTTTCTGCGTTTCCTCCGCTGTGCTGCCGCTTGTGTTTCCTCCACGAGGGGGGGGAGGTGGGGGGAGACTGGTGAGGGGAGACCACCGGGGACGTCGGCTCGGGCTAGAAACACGTGTAAATACAATCAAACACATGAAATATGTATTCAGTAAACAACTGCAGATTTGATGACAGCGAACGTCTCCTGGCATGCAATCTTTTCAAATCTTAATGTGACGTCGAAGAAGCAGAAGCGTCTTATTATGGTTTCACATGTTATGGGTATTATCGCTCAGATCCCATCTTAAAAACTAAAAGATTTCCGCCTTCAATGTGCCACATCCGAGCCAAGTGCAGGCCAATACGTATAACTTCAAAGCTTGTTATCTGTTCATCGCAGATATGGCATGTTCAAGCAACCAGTGAACGAGCATTTCACAACAGATGCAAACAGATAGGAGTCGAGGAAGAGGTCTACATAACTGACAGGCAACACACTGCTGAAGGAAAGTCAGCAGCAGGAAACGTGAGAGCAATTTACAAGTAGGGATGTCCCGATCCGATATAGGCATTTTTCCACTGATCGGAATCGGCAATTTTGAATGTGGGCCCAAGCCCAATTTTTTTTTTTTTTTACGGCAGAGCACAATTTGTGGCAGAACGCAGACACACGTGTAATGTTACTCTAGCAAACCTGTGTATAAAATGTCTGCAGTGTGGAAATAACGTTTCGCGAGGGGGTGACAAAAGGGCTGCATTTAACACTGCTCATTTGATACGGCACATAAAAAACAAACACTCAAAGAATACAACGAGTTCACTCAAGCAATACAGGTAAAGACACCGAAGCAGCAAACACTCGCGGATACTTTCAAAAGTTAAGAGAAATGTCCTCGAGACAGCGACATGGCCAAAAATATTTCAGAGAAGGTAATTAAATTAATCGCTGTGGATTTTTGAATCCCCGGTATGCCCTACCATCAGCATTACATTACATTGATTCCACTTTTGAGTTACAACGTGCCGGTATGCACACTAGTTTCGTGCGTCTCATACAGCAGAGCATGTAAAACAGGCAATGAAGGAAATGCTGAACACGTGTGAAATAGACAAGCAACGCGTCCACGTCATTTTACGTGACAATGTAAGGACTATGTAAAAAGCAGTGGATGATGATGATTTTTTCTTAATGCAGCCGTATTATCCAGGAAATTATTAGTTCAGGCTAAGTATCGGATCAGGACTCGGTATCGGCAGATACTAAATATTAAAAGACTCGGATCGGGTTCGGGGTAAAAAAGACCTGATCGGGACATCCCTAGCTACAAGGACTCAAACATGCACGAGAAAAAAAAAATCAGTATTCAAGTGGCATATTTCCAGTAAGTACTGGGTTTAGCTAGAGCAGGAAATTAAATGCATGTACCATGATAAAAATGATAGATTATAGTTTAAAAAAATCCACATTTAATGCAGTTCTTAATTCACTAATTAACTTATTGTGGTAAAAGGAAGATTCTTTTCCCTTTAAACCCTAAGCCAAACCCAATACCTTAACTTACTGCCAAAGCAGACGATATAAAAACACAAAATTATTCAAATCTATTTAACTAAGTGTCATTTACTAACCTGAGGCTCTATGCTGGGTGCCAGGGGCTGGATGACCTCGTGGACAGGAAGTGAAGTGGATGATGGGGGACCTTTCTTGTTCTGGTGACCCCTGCCCGGTGGTCTGGGTATTACTGCAGTGGCAGAGGCGGGGTACAACCCCTGACTGTCTGTGTCCTGGTACAACGCCGCGTGCCTCGCCTCCGCCTCGTTCTTCCCCACCACGAACCTGGGCAGCGGCAGGTCCTTGACTGGTGAGACAGCAATCCAATCACGGGATTAGAGGACAGACTTGTTTCATATTGATTTCCAGGTGCTTTGATGACCAAAATCACTTTCCTTCACTATGCCACACTTCATTTCCATTACTCACTGCCTACATTTCCCAGAATGCCTCAATAAGGAGCACAAACTGCAGTCAGCTGTGGTTTACAGTTGTTTACAGAGAGAGAGTGAGTGACAGCTGTACAACGAGAACAACAGTTTGACAGTATCCCTTTCAGCGAGAGTCAGGCTGCTTCCTCAAAATAAAACATGCACTGACTGCTGGTCTGTTGAATATTCTGTGGCTGCAGTAAATGGCCTGTTTGTCTCTTCTACAGTGGATTTGTATGAAGTTAACAGTCTGAACAAAATGGCGAAAATAGAGAAACTTCCTCTCTATAGTTTTGCCATGGGACTTCTGACAAAATGTAACAATTTTGTTGTCTCGGAAGTTGTGTTTGTGTAGCACTTATTTAAGCCAATGCTACAAATAAAAGATACAAATAAAAAGAAATGAGAAAGAAATGATCAAAACAGCAATATGACAAAGTAATCTGATCTTTAAAGCGCTTTAAACATTGAAACAACACAAGGTGCATCACCAGAAGATGTTCCCTGGAAGTGCCATGCTCATCTCTTGATTTAACGCTCGCTGAGCTGGCACGGAAACAAACGAGGTGCATGTTTTATTGGATTGTCATAATTAGCCATAAGCGAGCCAGGGTGTAGGCTGGCAGAAACCGAACCCACTGCAGTATATACGGCTTTGTTTATGCTGACATTGATATTGATGTAAAAACTGACCTGACTGCAAACTACCCCAATAATGGAAAATCCTTTCTTTCCTTTTTTTCAGCAAAAATGCAAAATAGTTTCTTGTTCCAGCATCTTTAATATGAAGATTTGCTGCTTGTCTTTGACACAAAAAGGTTTCTGTTTTGGACAACAACAAAAAAAGCGATTTAAGGTTGTTACTTTCCGCTCTGGAAAGGTATGACTGCGCATGGGAAATTTCATATCATGATTATCCTGAACAAAATAATAGCAATTGACAATGTTTGCAGGACAATGACAAAAATATGCTTAAAACTCTTAAAATGACACTAAAACACACTTATATCACCTGACCTTATGTTTTGTAAAGACAGAATATTGTGCCACCGGAGATAGGTGTGCACTGGACGTGTTGAATATATTTCCACACGTCCGGTTTAACTTGTTTGAGGGGGAATACCATGGATAAGCCGGGCCGTCAGCCATGATGACAGGTTTAGGATTTTGGAATGGCTGAAAAGATGCAGGCTCCACCCTCTTTGGGGTAAATCAAAAATAATCCAGAAATCCATGTAGGACTGTATGTTTGCAAGCTGGACAGCTGTTTCAAGACATTAATAATAATAGAAATTCGCCAAAATCAACTCAAGTGTTCAACTCAACCCAAATGCTTCCCTTGAATAACAGACCCGAGGAACTAAACAAAAAATTGCAATATGTGGATGCCGAATAGAGCTGAAAGTCACAGAAAACAGAGGACTAATATGTGTTGCGGACAGTCTTTTAGAAAGCACCTAAAGCAACTAAATCAACAATCTACTCATATTTTATGTGTCAAATGGTTTCTGAACTCACTATTCACCTTGGAAAGCTTTATCTCCTGCTGGTTTAAGTAAATAACTTTCTTTGCAATATCTCAGCATGACCGAGGTGACTGTCTGATAGCACAAAGTAGACAAACATTTTAACTCGCTGCATCAGGTAACTTCTGGGATTTATCTTTAAAGGTGCACTATGTAGTTTTGGGGAAGACATTTTAAACAGACTGATTATTTTTTATAGCTAAAACTAAATACACATGGCAATAAAAATTGTTTTCATGAGAACAGCTTCTGTATTCAGTTATGGAAAAAAACAATATTTCTAAGTTTGTATTATCACCTTATTGATATTGTAAATATTAAAATTATGAGTTTGAATTTCTTCTCCAAAACTACATAGTGCCCCTTTAAGAGAGCAAGTTACAAACACCCCCAAATTTAATACAAGCGTCCCCTCGAAACACGGTGTCCTATTGCTATGAGGAAGTGGCCCCTCTGTGCTTCCTTATATGTCTTAAAATCAAATTATGAAATCATTACAGCAACTTCATGTTGCAATATTTCATGCGGCGGGTGGATGTGATATCATGGTGCTTTGAGAGGAGTCACGCCAAAGACAAACAGAAAAATGCGGTTTTGCAGTTAAACCCTCGAGTGCTGCGACTACAGACTCCACTTAGTCAAGATAAATAGAAAGCGAGGAGAAACAGCACTTACTGTCAGGCACCTGATTCCACAAATAATGAGCTGCTGCCACCGACTGTGCAGAACGGCAGGCATAGCAGGAATCTGATCATTTCTGATATATCATACTTTGTATGAACTGTATTTTCCATATGAACACATAGTGAGAAATTTAGGGTTCAGCATCCTGCTCAGGGGCACTTTGACATGTGGCCAGAAGGACACCGGAATCGAACCACCAACTTCAATTTATAGCTGCCCCTCTCTTTGTACAACAGGAAAAACTGTGATTGCTTTATTTCAACATGCATGTTTTAAATATCTAACTAGCGATGCAACGATTCTACATTTTGATGGCGAGTTTATACTCTGAGGAAAGACAGCAAACTTGACAATTATGATGCATTCATTTATCTCACAACAATATGGATGTATGAGTGTATTTATCAATTTTAGAACTAAAAGTCAAGTCAAACTGCAATTTTAGTAGAAATTAACGAGTTAAATGGGGAACTTCTATATTGCCGTTATGCCCTTGAGGAGATTACATGCCGTTTAGTGAGCACGAATTTATAAACAGTTAAATGCTCCTTTTCATGCTTTGTGTCTTTTAGTTTACGTCGCAGTTTTTCTGAGAGTAGAAAACAAGCACACAGCGGAGCTGAGCCTTTACAGCAACGTATTAATCACTGGTTAATAGTGAAATCGGTTAACTGCTGGATCCCTACATCTAACACAGAGAACAGAAGCATTTCGCAGACCGCCTTCTCCTTTTCTTTACTGCCCCTTGCGTCCTGTCACATGACCACTTCAAATTCACTATGGCTTCCAAAATATAAAAAGATTTTGGTCAGCCTGGAGAAGAGAGAAGTCCAGTGTCTGAGAACCTGACTCTTCTTTCTGGTGTGGGATGGGGGTTCAGAAAGTTGGACTCACCCGAGTTGAGGCTCTCTACCCTCAGGGGCAGACCGGACTGGGCGATGGCGATGAGTTTCAGAGCGATGTAGAACTGGCTCCGCCCGAAGTGACCCAGCCGAGTGGCTCCACACAGCTCTGTGATCTAAACCCCCACCACACACACACGCACACACACACACACACACACACACACACACACACACACACACACACGACAAGGAGGAACAGTTAACAACATTGTACTCATGTGAAACGCTGATGTTGAAGAGAAGAGAAGAGAAGCTTCCCTCCGACAATTTATAACTGGCAAAAAGAAAATATAACTAACATTTTAGAATTGATATACACACTTGCTATATTGTACTTAAGTTCTACTAATATTTAATGACGGAGTTCAGGGCGCCAGTGTGCGACTATTTACAAAAATCTGTCAAGTGCAACAAAACATTTTCACTGGTTGGGACGGTGTGCCTTAAATGTGAGATTATTGCAAATTGTTGAAAAATAAAAAAAACATGTGTTTGCAACTGTATTCCTTTTTACAATAACTGACATAACTGTGTTGAGAAATTAAATGAAAAATGCATTATTGGAGGCACCTAAATTAAAAAGTTAGGCGCACCAGTGCAGCCAATGTTGAGCCAGCTGATCTGGAGCCCTGCAGTTTACATACTTCACAAAAACATCCCGAGCGACAGTCGTATTTACTCTGTTCATTCATTGGCAGATGTTCAGTAGGTCTCGCCATTACTAAGCCTGATTATCACATATTTTGTGGTACTTGACGTCATGCTGAGCAGGTTTTGTCCAACACGGTACATCAGGCAGCAAAACAGAAACAGCAAGATGTTTAAAATGGCCACAGAAACACACACACACACACCGCACCGATACAGCGATTTTTCGTGGCCGATTAACACCCACAACATCAGGCCGACTCCTCAAGTGTGAGTCCTTTCGGTGCCGAGAGCCGCCACAGCTGACTGATCCCTTTCTCGCTGACAAAGGACTTATTCTGAGTATGTGTGGATACAAAGCAGCCTGTTACAACAGGACACTGTAGCTGTGGATGTGTCTCGCAGCCCGCCACAGTGAGTGTACATTTTTCCAAGATTGCCACACTGCCTAATTCTTCGGCTCCTCTCGTTGACCTTGAAAAAAAAAAAAAAAAGATTCTGACTCAGACAAAACTGCAAACACTGGCCTGCTCGGAGATCTGGAGTCACCAACATGGGCTTGCAAGCAGATTTAACTGGCTGCTCATCATAAGTCATAGTTAACAGACGGAGGGGCAGAGGGAGAGTCTGGACAGTGTGACCATCACAGGAATTCTATAAACCCACAAGAGGCAAGTGTTAATACACATGTACAAGCTCTGTGTGAAGGCTGGACTGT
>OMLP01018004.1:0-18179 GCA_900302685.1 Spondyliosoma cantharus | reverse complement strand
AAATATCTAAAAAGATCGTCTACATATCATCACAGGAAGCATAATTGATGTTTGTGTCCTTGCTCCGTCTACTTGAACAAACAGCATATATATATATATATATATATATACATATTTGTGTGCGCGCCACGGAAGTGTACCCCTACTTACCATACGACTGCATGTCAGTTGTTGAGTGGAATTGATTTTATGAGGAAATGATGCTGCTGAGCACAGTACAGCTCGGAAGAACTACAATGTGCATATAAAGTGGAAGCAGATGTTCCCCTGACATTGCATATTATTATTCCCATCTTCATCCCAGCCCCGTTGATCTAGATCCAAAACCAGGTCCAGATTCGACCCCGGTGTCCCTCCAAGAGCTCCGGCTTTAACTCCACCTGCACAGGATGGATGTGGGTAGCAGCTGATTTAATAACACGTAGACACAGTCCCTACTGAATAAGTCATCCAGACTCTTACACACCCATAGTGCTCATCTATTTTTCAGTCCGGGGCAATTCTCTGTCTTTCCCTCTCACTCCTATTCTGTCTATGCCTGTCTGTCTGTCTGTCTGTGTCTGTCTGTCTATTGAATTATCGCTGCGCACTGGTTATTTGGATGGCTGTTCCATATTAGAGGAGAGGGAATCGTTTGTTGAAATCGGACTTTAACCTTGGAAAAACCACAGCGTTTTGCATTTACTGCAGGCCTCGATGACAGCCGCGTAACTCTGCTCACTGAAGATGATTGTCAAAACAATCTGCTTCCCGTTTATCGCCACTTGATGTATGGCGGTTTTATTCCATTTCATCTGCAGCAGCACAGAGGCAGGACGTTTAGATACATAATATTGGGCCCTTTTTTTTACGGTGTCATTGGAGAATTAATGCCAATTATGATCAAGCCCCCTGCGTTCCTCCACAGACAGATCTCGGCTTTGAACTGCTAAATGATTGATGGGTGAGATGAAAGTGAATGTAGGTCACCGTGGGTGAGGGTCGACTGGAGCGGTATAAATCAGACTGGGATAATAACCAGATATCATTGAAGATAATGGCCAAACCAGAACCATTACAGGTGTATTCAACGGCCATAGCTCAACAATCTGTCATAGTCACTGAACGCTGGATTTCACATTTTACTGCGAACAGATCATTAAATGTTGTAGCAAATATGGAGAGTTTAGTGTTAAAACATGATGTGCTTCTTGATTTGAGGTCAACTGGAGTGAATTGTATCTAACAGCGCGCTACCCACCTCGCATATGGATCATTCGTGCGTCAGACACATGAAATCTCTTCCCCACCTTGTATATTTGGACATCTCTTTCTGTATGTGTGAGTCTAGTTTCTTGTGACAGCAGAAAATATATCCCTTAGTAAGTGTTTTCATCTGCGGCGTCTCGACGCTGTATCTGATTTGTCATCAGATGCGTGTTGTTTGAGAGGAGACATGTTTCTGGACCACTCCTCTCTGTGATCTCTGTTTAAAATCATGTAAAAATATTCTTGTCTCCTCATTAAGCAAGTTCACTCCAAATTTCCTCAGACAGGAGGAAGGCAGTCAGACAAAGCCCGATGCCAGAAAAGCATCAGATGATGAAGAGACCTGAGCTCAAACAGAGTCGGAACGCATCTCGGCAAATCCAACTCGGCGCATCGGAGTGCTGAAAACAAGGAGCTCTGTGGTAAAGTACAACTTTGTGAGTCTGATAAGTTTAAATTTCAGATTTCTATTGGATACTGACGTGCTGAACCATCGTGCAAGAAGACTGAAGCGCTGTTCAGAAGGTGAATCAAAGGTGCACTGCTGGGGGAAGACACTTTAAGAGAAGAGAAAGATCTTCATCGACTGATTTTTCTTATGCCTTAACAAACTAAATAATCAAACTCTCTTTGTGTTACTGATTGAATAGACTGATATAACAAACTGACCTTAAAGGGCAACACAATTTCATACTGTTTTACTTTGTTCGTAGTTGGCGGACCCTGCCACCTTTTTTAGCTTCAAGGAGTGTTCTGGGGACCTCTGATGACAGCTTGTTTATTCAGTTCTGCAAAAACAGATATTTCCATTTTGTATTAGTGTAAAATATTACAATTCTGAGTCCGAATTTCTTTCTCCAAAACTACATCGTGCCCCTTTAAATGAGACTGAAGACTGACTCTGTTTCAGCAGCTATCGTGCTTTGCTAGGATGGCTGAAAGATGTCACCTTAAATTCGCCTGAACACAGAACATAAAGACATCGAATTATCACCTGTGTTGCTCAGTTTAGTCAACATCCATACATTATTACATTACAGTTCATTAGTGTGTGTCTCGCGAATAATGCGCAATGACATAACATCTATATTGCATTACCACACGCCCCAGATTTTTGCTGTATTTTTGACACACATTAGGCTGCGCTCTCAGACTCACAACACACACAGATAGTCCTCTCCTCTCTCGCTAAGAACTCACCAGAGATACTCCCCTGAAAGAGTTCGGTTCAATCTGCAGTCTGTCTGTGTGTGGAGGCAGCAGCGGGTGCATTGTATCTCTGTTGCAATCTCGAGATCAGCTGCAGACTCAACAAAAGGTTGGGACCCCTGAGTTCTCCTGAAACTGTGAGGGGGAAAATGACAGAGGGAAATTGAGAGTGACGCGGGGCTATGAAAAGAGCAAAAAAAAAAGAGACAAATAAATGGCTAAGAAAAGAGAGAAGACTGGGGAACAGATGGGGAACAAAAAGATGTGAAAATCATAAAGGCAGAGTCACACAAGAAGAAAGAGAGGAGGGGTGAGTGGAGCGAAAGCTGGCGCAGAGAGTAAGAAAGAGGAGAAAGTTGTTGTCAGCAGAGAGAGGCCGGGCAGGTGATGGAAGGATAATGGCGGAGGGAGGAGCGTGTTTGACCTCTGCTGACCTCTCCGGGCTTCGAGGGAAGAGTTTAAAGGAAGTGGGCGCTGCACCAATCCTAATGTGATGGGAAATCCTGCCGTCTGCCAGCTAACCCCTCTTCCTCCGACGGTAATGTCTGTTCCCATCGCTTTCAGAGTCACCTCTGCAGGACGAGGCTGTGACACGAACACACAGGAGACACACTCATGTGATGACGTACACATGTGCACGCACATAAACACACACACAGGCGCGCAGATGGATGATGTACGCAGGCCTTCACACGTGCTGACAGCCAAAAAACACTCGCGTACGAACACACCTCCAGTTGACTCAACAAACGTTCGCAGCCAAGGACGCTTTGACTCAGGTCACCACGTTATGCAGAAATGTGGGACAGTGTTGAAATCATAGTACAGAGGAGGGAAGAGCTGGTGGATTACAAACACAGAAAGTCTGCCAGAGATGGCACCAACAAAAACAGTATTATCGTGCAGAGCGGTGCAGCTGGTTCGGTTTACTGACTGCAAACAAAGCCCATTATCCCCTATCAGTGCAGTTTTACACATACACCAAAATGAAAGCTTATCATTTGACGAGTGTTTAAAGGATACAGATAATTACCCCGAGATGAGAGTATTTATCATTTTGTGATCACTGCGGCCAAATGCCAAACAACGAGTCTCTTCAAAAGAAACCCTTGTTTTATTTGCCATTATGCTTCATTATGGATGGTAACACATGTCCCCCTCTGTAAGAAACAGTTCAGCAACTTGTGGGGATTTTTTTTTTCCTCCCGTGGAAAAGCTGCCTCGCTTCACTCCCCCCACCACCACCACCAGCCATGAAACATCAAAGCACGGCCACACTGAAACTTCAAGCCCATTTTGGCATTGCCCTCCTACCTCCAGATCCAGTAATTACAGCTCATACAAGACATCAACATTATTACTCGTCAAACCACAGTATAATAATACCACAAAACACTTCAAAGAGACAACTCACATTTCAAGGGGAAAATAAAAACTCATGGATTATGCATTAGGAAGGACTGATTCAACCTTCCAGAGCCGCTGGGGCTCGGTTCATGTTATCTGGAGCGAAACCTAAACTTAATAATCAACATCTATGTTGGTCTAATTTGAAAATAAATTTTACATGATTGTTAAAACTGAGCGGGCCAGTGGTTTGGGTTATTTTTTTTTGTTAACAGCCTGTATTTTGCATTGCAATGCAATGCTTATTTCACATGTAACAACAGGATTATGCAGCAGCCAAGTGTGAGTTTAGCGATGAAGTTAAATTGCAACGCCTTGATGGATAAGACAGCCTCACCACACTCCATTTTTTTTTTTATATGTTTCAACACTGCCCTCTTGTGTCTTGTATGTCAGAATTCTGTCATTTCAATTTTACTCTTTTTTTAAAAAAAATCATGTCTTCTCCTGATTAGATCGAATTATAATGAATTCTTCACGCCAAAAACCACAAAGCTCATGAAAATTAAGTGCAATTTATTCACTTTTTTTTCTACTCTCTGCTCTTTTAAAGAGATAAAAGATGGACTTTAACAATTCATTGGACAATGTGTCACAGCAGCAGAAAGACAAGAACACAGGCATAGATGATCAAAACTAGAATCCCAGGGGTGCCCAAGCTTTTTATTTTTTCAGCAGGCCAAAACCGAAACTGAATAACGTAATGTATTAGATTGTATTGTTATGATGATCCAAATCCGTTAATTGACTGACTTATCACACCAAGTGTCACTCAGAATAGGGAAAATTATAAATAATTAGGGATCTTGGAACATTGTTATACCTCACAAAAAAACAAAACAACATAAACACTGATTTCTATTATCAATTTCCAGATAGCAGCCGAATCGAACTTTATGGTGAAGCATAAAAGGTATTAAATACTACACACTCAATTTGTTTGAGACAAAAATAGTCACGCAAAAAATATAACAAAATTGCACTTGAACGAAACTGTACTTGAGGGAATGGAAACAAGTGGTGGGTGTAGTGTCTCGTATCTGCAACAGCAGTGTTCGCAGCATGAAGTAGAGAAACTGCACTTGTAGTAGCAGAAACAGGACATGTAAAGTATGTGTAAAATTGGAGTAAAAGGCTAAAACGATGTGCACCCTAAACTCCAGCAGCAAACCATTACGTCAGCTACTTTTATTATGTCCACAGTCTATTTATACTGTTATTATTTCAAAACAGTGCTGACATTTCGTGCCCATTTTCACCAGATTAACAGTTCTCGAGGTTGTTTTTCGGGGTGCTGCCAAATAAATCTTGGGCCGAGCACAGAGATGATGAGATATTTTTAGGACCTCTTCTAACTTCTAGCTCTCTGCCTCTAACACTGAAATAACAACTTGGCCTGAGAGTACATGATGCCCACTATAACTGAAAACTATTCACACAAGGTAACACTTTTAGTCAGTAAGTCGGTATCAGTCTGAGATATCTTGTAGACCGTGTTGTGACACAGGAGGGTTCTTCAAGACATAACTAGCTGAGACGCAACTTCAAATAGGAGGGTGTATAACTGAGTGTTTCTTTTTTTCTTTCTCTTTAGTGTCTTAAGAAGCTGCTGCTGGCAGAGAACTACACACTCAAAAACTCAGAGAATTCAACATCGTACTGAACAGCAATATCATTCAAACACCGCAGAGTTTGCCTATGAAAGTATTCTCTTTTATTTCCTCTGACAATGTTGCTCATAGTCAAACCCAGCGATGGAAAACTGAGATGGTAAAGCAAGATAAGGTGACATTGTTTTGCCAAGGTGTGTGTGCGTGCATATTCGTGTGTGTGTGTGTGCACAAATGTTATTTAAAAAAAAATTTGCAGCTAATGCGCGGAAATGTAACCTTCAGCGATTTGGTGGTCATGCATGTGTGTGTGTGTGTGTGTCAAAACTGAAAGGCGATGTAATATTTAGCAGAGTTATACTATGGAGCTACATCTTTAATAATGCTGTGACCTACTTCCTGACTGGGAGTCAACAGTTTCATCAGCACCACTATGCAACTGCCACGACAATAAATGTTGCCAACCTCCCCTAATGTTACTGACATGTCAGCCACTTTAATTATTCATGGAGAGTGTCTGTCCCATTTAACTCCACATGCGTTAATTGACTTTGAAGGCTCCAACCCCCCATCCCCATTCACTCGCCCATTCAACAGTGCTTTGCCCAGATTGCGCAGGTAGAAATCAAGATGCAAGCTGCTGGTTTAATATGATATTGAGGATATATAAGATTACGTATTATGTTGTGTTTTAAGTGTCAATGATATGTTGTATTATTCTGTGTTCTTTAAATGTCATGTTGCAATTAATTAGTCTGAATGTTATTATTGGCCAAAATATCAATATTGGAAAATATTTACAAAAGCTAAAATCTAGGTTGAATAGAGGAAGAGTGCTCTGGAATAAGAAAAAAATACTACATCAGATCAGAAGTGCAGCAGTGATGATCCGGTTCATCCATTTGCACCGGTCAAAGTAAACTGAGATCTGGTGTATTGAGCAAGAGTGACACCCTGTGGTTATTTAGGCTTAATGTGAGGACTTTAAAGAACAGGTCATTTGAAGAAACATTCAGATTCAACCTTACACTGAGTGACCAGACGTTGTGGAGTAAAACTTGACACCATTAGAAAAGTTAAAAGTTGAAAACTTACAGATTCAGTGACCTCAGTTGAGCAATGACTTATATTTCTTGGCCCGCAACAAAAAATGAAGACTGACACAGAAACATGAATGGCCTATATGTTGACACAAAGTACACATGACAGCGCACATAGAAATCACCTGAATCCATAAATATGGAGGCCCATAAGAAAATTAGAATGTTAACTTGAAAATGAAGATGTAAGTTTCCAACTGCATTGTAATTTTTCCCACATTTGCATGAGTGAACATTTAAATTAAAAAAACAATATTTCCATTTGCGTTATCATTTTCACATAATGGCGTGGGTGCAATGCAAAAAGCTGTTTGACATTTAATCTTAATCAGAACATTGTCCACCGTAGAGCAGCTTCAGTGTCTATGTGAATAAAATGCAAAACAGCTTTTCCACTGTCCATTTTAATGTAACCATACAAGAATGGGGAAATGATGTTAAATTGATGAAATGCATCGTCATTTTTATTTTTACTCTGATAACACTTAAATATGTACACAATTATAATTCTACTATGGAATTACATTTTATTGTCCAAGTTTACATCATTATTTTAATAAAGTCCTCTATAGACTTCCATATAGAAATCAATAAAACACAATTTTCTGCATTTAAGCAGATAGTCAGGCTTATTCTCACAGTGTGTTATGTATGATCGCAGCTTTGGGAGTAACAAATTGTGTACAGGAGGTTTTATAAGTTTACTATTTTGTTATCACTCTTGGTCGTAGTACACGTAATAGTAGATAGCCAAGTCAGTCTCTGTACCTCCACAGATCTGACTATGCTAAGCTCACAGATGCTGGCACATCATTTTGACTCTTGTGCACAGGTTGAATGACGACTACGACTGTGGGCAGGACTCACAAAACTGCCCTGTAGCCCTGCTGTCAGAGCGCAACTACAAGGACCACAATGCATTGCAGCGAAACAGTCACTATCATGACACATCTTCAACATAAGGAAAAGCTTCCTCCTTGGAAGCGTTTTATTTGCTAACCTTGGGGAGAGGTTGGCTCCTTCTTATGGTTAGCACTTTGAGAAGTGATTAAAAGGCTCCTGGTATTGGCAAGCTGACACTGTCAGGCGCTGAATGTGTGACACAAATGATCTACAGCTAGCTTTCTGGCTCAGGCGCTCGCTAAAAGACAGCTTCACAAGCTAGTAGGCGCTAACGCTAGCTATCTGTGGAGACCGTATCCGTAACATTTAACGTCGGAGAGATACATTCATCAAAGACAGCCATTGAAAGCTTGACTGGTATCCGTTTTTCATCACAAAGTAAGTAGCTAATTACTTTCTCTGACGCTGGACGTGCTACGTTGTTGTGTAAACTGCAGACGGCTAGCTAAACTTGACAGCTAAGTTAGCGTCTGATTCGAGGTACTTGGAAACAGGCAGCTAATGTATGAAGTGTTTCATCAAAATCTTTTGAGACACGTATTCAGTTACAACCAGGATTTATCTGAGCGGGGTGACACACTGCTGGTCATATGTGGTGACATTTTCTGTCTTAATGTGCTGGCGTGTGAAGCGTTATCACGTGAGCTGCCACAGCACAGGAAACAAAACGGTAACTCACATTTCTCCAGTTGTGAGGCAGTTTAACGCCACTGCTGCAGTTATTCTATGAATGTTTTAGGCCAAACTTTGACATTCAAGGGCTTTCACTCACAACGTTATCCTGTGCAGCAAGTTGTGTACTTTGTGCCTGAACAGAAATGAGATGTAACTAAATCAGCAGCATTTTTAAACTGGTAATATGGATTGATTTATTTGTGTGCATTCAGTTGTCTTATGTCGACTCTCCCTGTGCCTGCAGCAAAGATTAGTGTACTTAAACAGACAAGACAAATTGACACACAAGTGGATTCACCTAGCAGGTTTGGAGTGTTGTAGTAAGGTGTAAGCCTATGGTGGTGACCCACTTGGCTCACTGGCACCTGCTCTGCACTCTTTTTAATAATGGCCCTTTTATATCCATTGGACTTGATTCACTGCCAGCATACAGAGGTGGAACACTGCCGACACTGTATTCAGGCATTTCTGTTGTTACCCACCCATAACTTGTCCTATCCATTACTTCAGTACCCCCAGTCGAAGTTGTGATACATTTATTGAACCAATCGCAGTGCTGTTTACATACAATTTAATAGTCTTTTTTTCACCATTTCGTGTACATCTCACTCATTGTAAAAGCATGTCTGATGATTTCCTATCTTACTGATCGCAAACACTTTCACAAACGTTAGGAGGTCGGAGGCCTTAAATGCCTGAAGTGTCACTGGCTAAGTAAATAAAGCTCAGTTAGTCTGAGATAATACTGTTTGGTAGAGATACAAGACACTACCAAAGAGGCATAGCAAAAACATCAAACAGGTCAGACCACATGTGTCTTTAAATGTTACAAGTGAGTCTGAAAATGACCGCAGGAATTATCTCCTATGCTAGAACAAACATTAAATGCACACAATGCAGTACCTGTCAGTTGTGCTTTGTAAACACACCAGGTGCAGTAAGCGATTCTGTGAAAGATAGGTAATTGTTGAGTCTCAATCCAAGGTCATCAAATATAGATGCTTTGGGTTGGCAAGCCACCAACCAATACATTTTTATGTTTTGCAGGTTTTTTTTTAGCCTCAACTCCGAAAGGACGGCTAGGAGAGTCAGACAGGAAAAGGGGGGCGAGAGAGTGAAAGAGAGGGAAAGATGTGCAGCAGTGGGCCACATTTTGGCGTCGAATCTGAGCCAGACATGGCGTACGCATTGTGAGCTATTGAAGCACCCCAGATACTCGGTAATTGATGACCTGGTATTTGGCGACCTGGGATTGCAACTCAACAGTCAACTATCTTTCTCCAGAATTGCTGACACCTGCAAACCTCTTGAACTTAGCAAAAATAATGAGCACAAGTGAAAATGTAGGCAGACACTGTAACACACTTTAAGTCGGTCATATGTCAAGATTGAGAGAAATTATTTTTGTATGACTCTATACATTGTTTTTTAGGTCTTGGTACACTTTCAACTCACAACTTGACTAGATTTCTCTCACTATGACAGTCATACAGTTGTCTTCATATTAAATATACTGTTTCACTTCTGCATTGATGAGAATAATTTCCCTCTTTCAGCTGTGCAGTGCACAGAAGCTGATGCAACACTGCTACAAAGTCTTGTCCTCCAGAGATAATGTGACACTGGACTTTCATGACATCAGCTAATACAGCATCACCTTGATTGTCTTAGGTCCCATTTTTTTTTCAATGCCCCCTGAAAGCTCTCTTCCCTGCGTTTTCTACCCATCCTTGTCCACATTGCAGTTCCTTTCCTTGCTAATTAGTTTGTCAGTAAATAAGCTGATTGCATTTATTTTGCACTAAAGAGCTCTGGATGATAAACTCTAAAACAACTGATGCACTAAATGAATGGCATCGATTTTAAGATGGGCCACCAGGATCAAATGAGCTTTGATGCCAATAGGCCTTTTGCAGCTGTGGGCATGCTTAATAGGTTTAATGCTTTTGTAGTGAGTCCTCTGACAGTACTACCAGTATGTGCTTGGGGATCATGGTCCCATTGTGAGACTAATATGCAGCTTTGAACTCCTGCAGAAAAGGTTTGAGGACACTTGATGCCCTATATGCACAATATGCTGCAGCATAAACAATTCACAAATCATTTATTTCCTCCTTGATAATCTTTCATATGCTTAGTGTTAAATCAATTTGCAGTCAATATCCACAAGTCAGTAATGTGCTTTAGGCTTGATGCTTACTGAGCCCAAACATTCTCTATTTACATCTCTCTGTTTATGTCTCTCTCTTCCTATTAAGAGCAAGTCTGTGGAGACACTGAAGTGGAATTACAGGCTACAGATGAAGATGAATGTATCCTTCCCATGGTTTCCCATGAATCTCACCTGGAGGGGGAAGGTGTTGTGAGAAAGGAGAGAGGAGGCAGAAGCACAAGGCGACTATAAACCAGAGTCATGAATCTCCATCAGGTCCTCACAGGGGCTGTCAACCCTGGAGACAATTGTTTCTCTGTAGGCAGCGTCAACAATGTGCCATTCACGGTAAGATATTTCAAGCTCTGGAAATATTTCCCTCCCAGCTATTTAGGACTCTTCTTCTTTTCTGTTGAGTTGCTTTTAAATGGAAAGGTAGAAAACAGAGCCAGAGTACAGTATGGAAAAAGCAGTGATTCTATGAAGGTGTTGCTAAGGGTTGTGTTACCCTATCGGCTAAGAACTAAGTCTGAGTTTAAGTGTGAGTGGTTTTATATGTCTGGTATTTTTAAGCCTCCAACACTAGTTTAAAGTACTGCTCTGTACTGAAAGTAGAGTAAGGGACATTCATTTACCACAGCCAATATGCTTTACAAGTTATAAAACATTTTACACTGTCGTAAGACTTAATAGATTCAGCTTTCTGATTAAGAAGATCAACAAACAGGATGCCTTAATAGCTCTGTTGATGGAGCGTGTGCAATATGTGCAGAGGCTTGTTCTCGCTGCAGCAGCCCAGAATTCAAGTCTGTCCATCCAATCTGTCCATGATGCTGATGATAATAATACAATGACAATAATAATAATAGTAATAATAATGATAATAATAAAAATGGGGCAAACTAACAGGCCTGCATAGTCGCCCTATAACAAAAACATATTACTGCCCTAAAAGTCTAACTCTCTAATTCTAATCACATTTTACTCGAACTTGTTTTTTAATTGACTAGCTCAAAATGCCATTGTTGAAGATCCTGCACTTCTATCGAGAACGGCACAGTATGAGGTTCTGGTTGTATCAATATGATAAATAAAATTGGTAATATGATTAATATAGATTGGCCCGACATCTTTTTGTTGTCTTAAAAACAGCTTTATGTCATGACACCTTTTCTCACCTAGCAATTCAAAATGCTTTCGTTGTTTGCGTCACTGTTATAAAGACAACTGGATCGTTTCCGTTTTCCTCAACACAGGACAAAATGTGAGTTTATTCAATTATTAAGTCAAGAAATGGATCAGTTAACCTTCCTTTTCCCGGGTGACCACTAGTTGGTGGCAGACGAAATTGTATTGCCCAAGGTTTAATAGGAACCAAAGTAAACGCTGATGGTTACAAGTTTCTGTATCTAGTATGTTGTGCAATCCACATTTACCTCATGATGATAGCTTGAAACCTGTCTATTACCAGGTTCAGTTTTCAATGATGACCAGACAGAAAATATTGCCATATTATTAATATCAGTTATGTTATTATGTTAGTAACCCTGTTATCTTAGCTACTATATCATTCAAAAGTCCCCTCTACTTCAGGAAGCCCGTGTTTATCTTAAAGAACGGTGTTGCATATCTGAAATACAAAAACAATATCACTGACTGCTCATGCATTGTGATCTCACAGCAAACTCAGTGAGAAACTACTCCCTTGCTATGCAGAGAATGGATCAATAGGAGAACTATTTCTGTCCTTCTGTCCTTTTGTGAAGGAGACACAGTCACCGTGAATCACAGCTCATGTGAAGATCTCCTTCTGAGAGCCACAGAAATAGAGCATAGAAGTCTAATCTTATCCACTTGTACTGCAGAGCTGTCATATGGTGGCATATTTGATGCAGTGACACTGACTCCAGGACAAGTGCACCTCAAGTAACCCTTCATGCAATTCTCTCTGGGCAGATTTGAGTGTCACCTTCATCTCTTTCTGTCTCTGTCTCTCGATAGGCCTACGCGTCAGGGTGTGACGTGGTGATTTTGGGCAGTGACTTTGAGCGACTGCAGATCATCCCAGGGGCCAAACATGGAAACATTCAGGTCGGCTGTGTCGACTGCTCACTGCAGGGTGGACAGGTAAGACTAATGGAGAGAGGTTTTGTTATGTTGGGTCCTAACGTTGATGTGCAAACCAGGATGTTGTTCAAATAACATACCATTTTGTTGAGTACAAACATTTTAGTTTAATGAATAATGCACCCTATTAATTACAGGCCCATAATCCCATTTTGTGAATTAAGAGTTCAAACTGGAAAAAAGGATTTAGCTCTGCACAACAACATGTTGTACTTTTCTCCTTCCTATTACTTCACTAGATTTTGTTGACCACACAGTTGGGATTGGTAAAATGTGTTTTGATCAAATGTGGCAGGTAAGCTCATTTCAGAGTATTTCCAAACTCATACTTATGTAATGAATCCAAATTAAGCTAAAATATCCACCCTGACTTTTGTCATACGTTATCTGTACCTGTTCTGAAGGGTTAGGGTTAGTAGTAAGCTCTGCTGCGCTCTTATTAAGTGTTCTTTTCTGAAAAGAGATTTGATTGGGTGTTTTACTGACAGTGAGCTTCCTGTCATCAACTCTGAGTGAGGGGAAAAAATCACCCGAAAAAGCAAGTAGTGGTACAACAGGCGCATTCAATAATGTAATGGTAATTGGACTTGCATTTCTATATTGCTTGTCTTGTAGACAGACTACTCAAAACACTCTGCAACACTTTTAACATTCATGCTGTCATACACATCCAGTATTCTTACACTGATGGCAGACGGTACCATGCAAGCAGCTGACCTGCTCATCATTGCTTCCTATCCAAAGCACTCCTCAGTATTCCTATGCTCAGCCCATTGGTGGCAATTTGGGGTTCAGTATCTTCCCAAAGGGTCAATGTTTGGCTAGGGGGTCTGAGGATCAAACCTTCTGATTAGTGGACTACCTGCTCTACCTCCTGAGCCACAGACGCCCCTGTAATGCCACCAATAATCCCTGTAATCACCCCAAAGTTGTTTACCTGGAGGCACAAAGAAAAAAGATCTGTTGTGAAGTGTTTATAAATTGTTTTTGCGACAGATACTTTATCACTCCTCTGTACTACTCTGTAAAAATAGACTAAAAATAGACTAAAAAAAAATAGACAGCATGTTTCTCATTAGGATTTTTTCACTGGAATCACACAGGTTTTACTAAATTCCTTAAAAGTTTTGACTAAATATATCGGCTGACAGAGGCATGCAACTGTGTAGAGGTTGTTCTGGAATTACCAGTCTTACTGGATGACCCGGTACACTTTGTGATTGGTCTGTGATTTAAACAGTCCAAAATTCTAAAGTTTTAAAGGTTAAAAACTTGGATATGAAGGAAAACTTGGCCACGATTCAACTCAACACTTGCTGACTCTAGCTGACCCACTGTTAATCACAACTCAGGTTGGTTTGGGTTGTTTGAGTAGTTTTCTAATGTTGTGGACCTTTTCCTATCTACTGTAACTGCAAAGCTGCAAAAGGTCAGATCTGAAGCTCTTTCATGAGTGTGTTAAACATATGCAGGGATTGTTTGTAATAATAATACCTGGTATCGTTTTAATTTTTGGCAGTGATTGCAAGTGATTTATTCAGGATTTATATCTAAATAAAAACCTATAAATCACCACACTCTAAAATTCATCTTCCATTCTTCTCAAGTTTGAGAGTGCTTTTAACCAATTGAAGCCAAAGCAACTCATCCTGCATTATTACTACAAGCCACAGAATTTGCAAATCATCTTTAGAGTCTGACAACAAAGCTAAGATCAAATTAAAAATACATTACTTAATAAAGTTATTAAATGTAGAAGTCATCATTGCCAGGCCCTCACTTTAGTCTTATTTTTTTAATTGGGGATGATTAAAAAGTGATCCTTTTTAAAAGGAAAAAAAAAAAAAACAGTAGCAGAAAGGACTGATTTAATTCAAAAGAGAAAAAATCTATCCTTCCAATCCAACCAACCAATTCTTCACCTCCCCTCATGTGATATTTAATCCAATTCAGTAGAGCCAGAAGTAACCTCACATGCCTCCAGCATGGTCTAGCATCTGTTTAAGCATACTCTGTTGTTATGCATGCCAGTTCCACCTCACTGCCCCTCTCTCCACTCTGTGATATGTGCAATGCATTTAGATAACACAGCATTGTTCACACACATCCCCTGTACATAAGTTTTGTAGAGCATATGCACTAAATGTTATGCTGCGTTGCAGTAGGTTGGACTTTGCAGAAGTTTGCATTAAAGTTCATCAAGACAAATATTACAAATTATCAAGCACAAATATTAGAATTGTTTGAACTGTGTGTAAAACTCCTTTTGCAATTTGATTGCCTTTTTATAATTTGTTGCATCGGGCCATAATGTACAGTATATCTCTGCAGGGTTCAAATGCAGAGCAACACTGTGGAAACAGGCCAGGAAGAATCTTAAACTTACTCTAGAAAGTAGTAATATTAAATCAACTTTTAAAAACCACACCCATTATCTTCAGCAAGCTAAAACAGTAGGTGGTCCCTAGTTAAACAGTTTCACTGGAGCTGTAAGATGTCGCAATATTCTTGCAACATAATAAGTTCACACAATCTCAGTTGGGGTTTTGTGAACATCAGACCAAAGAACATTCATCATTAGAACCACAAAAAAGGATTCTCAATGTTTTATAAGTCTTTTCTTTTTGATACTCTCTTGGCTTGACTACTTTATTCCCTGTACTAGTGCTGCAATATTGTTTCTTGTTTTATACAATACTGTAGATGTGTTGTTTAAAAAAAGGACTTTTTCCTTATGTATCATCTTGTCACGAGCAATCGTCTGTCTAGAAAGGTTTTCCTGAGGCCGTGCTTGTGCCATGTGATAGCTTGTGTGTCAAATAATACATGCACATTTGAACGTGTCAGTGTGTGACACACAGCTTCACGGTATTCATTCTCTGACAGTCTGCTTATTATTTAGCTTAACAGAGACACAGCTTGTATAATCCAAGACCGAGACCTCATTAGGTTTGGTATTTATGGTCACTGCCACATAAATTTCACCCAATCAGTCATTATGTCTAACATTGTGACTGGGCTCTCATGAAAAGCACTTGAGCATGTAGCCCAGGGGAAATGCACATACAGACAATGTTGACCCAATAGTGGGTCATTATAGGCTCAAGGTTTTTGTTTTGTTGTTGTCATCCAAAGACTATACTCATTAACTGATGAGACATATAATGGTTTAAAGTTAACAGTAAGCTATAGATTTTTTTTAAACTCCAAATTTGGATCTTGAATAAGGATTTACACTTATTATTCACTGTCTAAAGTGTAAAAATAAAAACAAAGACTTTTCTTTTACATGAGGGTGTTTGAAAAAAAAACCATACAGTTGACAATTTTGTCATGAAACATATCTTTAAAATGTGTTTTACAAATTGTAATTGTACAACAATACAAACCATTTTATAATTTGATAAAGAAATAATTTATTTTTCTTTTCTTCTGCCAACAGATTGCAGCTTCCTATGGAAGCATTGTGTGCGTCTTTGAGCCTGTTCAGCACCCGGATACAAAAGACTCATCACTGACTGTGAGTAGATGTCGTTGTCTTCCAGTCACAGTCTGGCCATGCATGTATTCAGATCACCCTGAAAATGGGGCCTTCCTTTTTTCAGGCTGCTTGTTATTTGAAATAGAGCAGAACATTGTTTCAAAAAACTCATCACAAAGTCACCAGGGAAGCACAAATATTTTGTCTTGCTTGTGCACAAGTTCTTGGTTTGGTTTGTCAGTGCTGAACAGTCCTTGTCCGTTGTTAGAGAACTCAAAGACTAGTTATAAGGAAGGTAAGGGTTTTACACATCTTAAACACAACCCAGTATCTCTTTCATTGCAGAAGTTCCCAGTATAGTTCAGTGGTGTAGTTCAGCTGCTTGTCTGTGTGGACTGATCACATGTGTGTCACATGGGAGCAGATTCTTTTTTGGTTCATGTTTACAGTTGTTACTACTGATATAAAGGACAAAAGAAAATGTTTTTCTTTTTCAGAATCTTTCCCTTTTTTATCATTAATGTTTCTTCATAAACGGTATCTTTCTTTTTCTGTACAGAAGGTCAACTGCCAATGGCAGAAGACTGGTCAATTTGTATTAGATTCAATGGTACGGAACCTGGCCTGGCACCCCACAGGTACTTTCAAACATACAGCTCTCCTTCAGTAACATGAAAGTAACAAGTATAAATTCTATAATCTGTGAAATGGGTGGTATCTGTCCCAAAAGAGTGAATGTGTTTTTGTGTTTACAGGCAGCACTCTCTTAACCGGCTCTAGTAGCCTCCAGTTGTGGTCTAATGTTGATGGAGTGGAAGATGAAGCTGAAGAAGAGGGAATACAGACAGAAATGACCATAAGAGACGCTCATTCTGCCTGGAGGTGCATCTGGCAGAGCAAGTAAGTACAAAAACACAGTACAAAAATTTCACATAATACTGCCTACCTCTGTGCCTTTTAAAGGAGCTGCCTTTTACTCATCATGTATTTTTATCTGAAAATACAAACATATGCAGTTTTGAGTAATACAAATACATAATTGTAATTGTTTTGTCTGAAGGACGGCCTCTCCTGTCAGTTTAATGAAGTTCTCTCCTGACGGGGAATTCTTTGCTACTGCTGGACAGGTAAGTGACTTTTACCAGTACTTCCTAAACCTTTATGGGTGTTGATGCAGAATAGTTTTTGCGAGTTTTGTTTGCATGTTTATTCATGGTGACAAACCCAAACACTGTAAACCCATGTGTAATGCTGAATAAACTGACAAGTACCAAATACTTTTGGTGTCATTTTTTTAGGTTTTGACCTCCAAACTTATGGCTTTAACTTGTAAAAGCACACTTGTTTCTCCCTGTGTCTTCTTAAGGATGACTGCCTTGTAAAGGTCTGGTACAGCACAAGTAAGTGGAAGTCAGGTGTTTCCAGACTCTTCACACCTCCTGAGCCCGGTGTCGGTGTTCAGGGAGAGCTGGCCTTTTCCTTTGTCTACCTGGCCCATCCCCGCTCTGTTACCGGCTTCTCTTGGAGGAAGACCAGCAAGTACATGCCACGGTGAGGACACTGTTACATTAACAATTGCAGAAATGATTTATTCATTCATTATATTAGCTTAAGCTAACACAATTGAGCACAACAACAAGAAAAACACGTTATCAATGGCGAAAAACAACATTCAGTGGGCATAATCTGTCTTTAAGGCCTGTTTTACTTGGTAGATGGGTATTGTCTCTTTGTCTGTTTATTTAGCCACCCAACAGTATTTGAGGGTTGGGTGAAAATTAAAAGGTAACAAATTAAAAATGCTTTAGACACTGCACAGTATTGCAGTCTCCCACTGCACTATAGCTCCTCGTTGTGCCTGCTTTGTTACAACATTGCTTGTCTTACATGACCTGTAATTATTCTCTGACTGAAATTCTTGTGTGACACAGTTCAGCATACAGATATATTATTTTGGAATTGACTAGGAAGAGATTATTGTTACTCTTCCTGTCTGTTAATTTTCTGAGCTGAAAGTCAGACAGTGTAATATTAAGACAAAATTCTCACTAAGCTTATTTGCTGCTAGTAATTAGGCTTCAGGTTTTGGAAACCTGCTCTATTTCTATATTCCAATTGTTTTAACCTTTCCCTTTAGTCAAATTTGTGTGTTGTGCTATCATCTCTTCATCACCAGTGTCATTATGGCTCTTGTACACTTTTTGACCTGCTGTTGAATAGCTTCAGCTTTGGATGATTTAAAAAAGAAAAAAAAAAAAAACATTCGT
>OMLP01018001.1:7998-26416 GCA_900302685.1 Spondyliosoma cantharus | reverse complement strand
GTAATAAAAATAACAGCATGTCGAGTCAGCCTGAGACGCACGTTTTGATGTATTTTTGTTTGTGTGTGATCAACGGCACAGCCCACTATGGACACCTCTATAGCTATGCTATAGAGGTGTCCATAGTGGGCTGCGGTGCACAGCCCACTAATAAAATAGAGTACAATAAAGGCTAGGATGAAATATTAGTTAAAAGTTGGATTAGAACAACAAAATATATGTAAAATAAGTAATAAAAGCAGATAAATTAACAACAAAAGAAAGGAATGTTTCTTAATCAAAATCAAGGCTCCAGAGGTTTGTTCTAAATTTATATAAAATATTTCAACACTTCCATGATCAGGAATATTAACAATGAGTTCTTTATGTAGGATGTTTATGAGGAAGGGAAGTCCATGAGTCAGGACAAAGGAGAGCAAAGGAATAAGGAATAGTTCACACAAAATGCACAGTTGTCTCTCTCAGTCTGTGGGCCAGTGTTGGTTTAGTAATTTCATAATCCTTCCTCCCTGAGATCAAGCAGCAGAGATTATGTGACAGATTTTTGGGTAAACTAAATAGAGTAGTCTTACATGTCACTGGTTCTAAAACAGGGCATTTTTCTTGGCTGCATAAAAAAGGGCAAAAATTGAGAGTATACCCACTTCTCCAGGGACACTACACCACTGGATAAAATGGAAGTTCCCACAAAGCGGAGAAAGCAAGACTTCTATATAGCTAAAGTAAATAAACTAGTAACACAAGCAGAAAAATCAATTTATCAAATTAAAATGATCATCAAGGTCAGTCATTGTTCTTCTGGTAAAATAATGGTATCTTGTCACATTGTAGGCAGCACAGAGACACAGGGAGAGGGAGAGGCACGGTGAAAGCACATAGACAGTAAGTGTAAGTATCTAGCTAAATAGGTAGCTTAGTACGGCACTACAGGGAGGTAACTGCATCTTGTGTATGAAATCATTGCTGAAAAAGATGCAGTTATTTCAAAACTACATGTTATCCACTATCTCAGAGAATTTCACAGAAGAAGAATTGTGGGAAATGTACTTTAAAAAAAAAAATTTGGAGGACGGGCTCTCATTTGGACCCCCCCAATATCTATACCATGGTTACGTCCTTGCCAATATCCCAAACAAACAAAAATATATACAAGTTTAACACTAGGTAACTGTAACTATGATATTTTCCTGCTGTCCTTTCCTTTGTCTCCTGTGTGTTCATAAAGTAAATGCATCAGTCATATGTCAGTGTGGATGTTTACAAGATTACCAACTTTCAGGGACAACTGTTTCAGTGACAAATTCTGCCTTTTAGTTCATTTATTTCACACAAAGAGACACAAAGAGAAACAAGAAAATTAAATATTCACATCTTATCAACAAAAGAAAAGAAGTTTTAATGGGATAAGAGACTCGTAGGCTCTGGGGTTTGATTATCTATTAAGTAAGTATCCATGTACTCTTTGGATATGTCCCTCATCAAATGTTTTAAAACATCTGGAAATGTCCACCGACTTCATGAAGTATCACTGCCAGGCCAAGCAGCTTGTTTGGAGAAGAAGCACAGCAACATGTGTTCGTTCACGCTTTTATTTCTGTTTTGGATTTGACTGGATTCAGTTCAGTGTATTCTCCACGCAGTTTTCAGAAATGGAAGTGGGATGGAGCCCTCCATGGTATTCCAGTGTCTGTTTTTCATGAGTATTGCAGCCTGACGCCTGATGTCACTTGTGAACAAATGGAAATCTTTCTCAAATACCACAGCAGAACCGCAGTCCAGCGGGGCAGAGTGAATGGAAATGTGGGCAGAATGAGCTGCGAGATTTTTGAGGACCAGACCATTGTGGCTTTGGCCTCGAGTGAAGGAAGAAACAAGGACACTCTTGTCCCAGAAAGAATTAAATCTGGAGGCAAAATTACAAAGAGACCAAATAGGATGTTAATGCTTTCCTCTTCTGCTTAAAAAACAGAATATTGCTGAGGAGAACTCTCTGAACAAAACTCTCTAAACAGAGGACACAGCTCCACTGAAAACTGTGGAAAAGGGTGACAGATGAGCTAAGATAATGGTAAAAGCATATGGCTAATGGTACTTTTTAAATGTGCAAGTCACGCCTTGATTTCATGGGTGGAGGTCAGCCGTGTGCTCCTCCTGAAGTAGTAGCATGGTAAGGGGATATTGAGGCCTCTGATTGGTACAGCTGAATCCTGGCGAGCAGGCTGACATCTGACTCCCAGATGTTTCAGACGGCCTCTAATGTGCAGCCAAGACCAGAATCACCTAGAAGAGAACTCTAAGTCTGTTTCTCTCAGTTTAACCAACTCCAGCTTAATTCTCTCCTTTGTTTGTTCTCTTTGTCTCTGACTCACCCTCCTGCCCGCACACATGCCTGTTTGCATGCACCGAAGGCATGAAAGTGTCCATAACGCAGGCATATGTGCAAGACATTATGCTGTCTTTTTCTGTTTCAAACCATCTCCAGCTGACTCATCTTTCACTTTGTTCCATTTTTCTCAGTCTTCACATCGGCAAACCCACGCTTACGCAACTTCCAACATGCCTCCATGGTCCGCAAACACAAATCAGAGAAATGAAATGTTAACAGTTAAGATTGCTGCAAACCACAGATGAATCCAAGGTTGATTTTTTAGTACCACATTCACATTATAAAGCCACTGGTGAGACTTGATCAGTGGATATTTTTAAGGCGACCTGCGAACATTTCAAACCGTTTCTGTGGTGTCAAAGACATTTATTTTTCACGGGAAGCCGGACCATCTCCACTTGTGATTGTGGCGACCATAGTATGTATTTTAAGCCAAACCATGATGTTTTCCTAAACAGTGCACACACACAGCATTGTGACAAGAGATAATTCAACCGGAATAAACATAAAGTTGCAAAATTAAGAAACAATCAGTTTTATCTCATCTGTGGTTTTGCAGAAACACACTTATACTGGCGATTGGGTCGCACAACTTAAAGGCAAAAGAGAAAAAGCATAGGCGAATGGCGGCTCAGAAACTTGGTTACCCTGCGCACGGTGTAATGACCGAGCCACTTCCAGAGTGAAACCTGAGGCCTGGATCGTCCAGATAAGCCTGGTTGAAAGTGCTGCAGAGATGTTTGTCAACTGAGTGCATTGTGTGCGTTCCATCTGTGTTTGCAATTTATTTTAATACAATTCAGTCGTTGGGCTCCTTTCATCGGTAGATTTACTGACTGTTAGTGAGCCATGTGCTGCACAAACAGGATTTATGTTTGTGTAAAGGAGAGACAGACAAAGAAAGAGAGTACGAGTTGTTTGTGTGTGTGTGTGTGTGTGTGTGTGTGTGTGTGTGTGTGGGGTTGCCTATGTCTGGCATGACAGCTGTACTGATTTGATATCCAAGAGCATTCATTACGCATCTTCTGCGATGCTGTGTATGCATTTGTATCACACACAACTGTCAGAAGATATATATTCAAATTTATTATTGATGACTGAAATACACTCAACCATGGCAGCTGAGGAGGCTTTTCCCATTTAAAAAGAAGAAGCATCAGCATCTGACACAACAAAGACATAAATCACTGCTGTGTGACAAGAGTTTTGTCTTTTACTGGAAGCCAGGAGCAATAGTTTATTTAGAGATTGACGACCATGATGGTTTCAAAGCACACAATGGGTTTTGGATGAGTTTTCACTGGCTTTAAGTTAATAAGAGGAGAAAAAAAAGGATGTGAAACGAGAGTCCGGTTTTTGTCAGCTGGCCGGTGTGTGCTCCCTGTCAACTCTTCGTGTCAGCATGGAAGCAGCACTGCTCTGTTTTCGCTTCAGTTTCTGATTGTTTGGTATGTGCACACTTTTCATTTTATGATCTCGACCGCATGTGTACAGATTTTTCAGCATTTTTGGTTTCAGTCTGTGGCTTTTATGTGCTGATACGCACCTCAAATATGGAATCAAACTGTGGGCAAATGTTTTGTGTGTGCGTGGCAGGGAGTGGCGGAGTGTGTGTTTGTCCGTGTGTATTGTCACTGAGGTTTTGACCTTTGTACCCGCTGCTATTGACCGCCTCTAATTTGTTGATCTAGGATACTGACTAAGACCAATATATTGGTCTGGTGATGTTGAACCAATAAGCGTCAGCCGGTAAATATTTCCCAAGGCAGATATGAAGGAGGTGAGGATGTGATTTCACCCAGCAGTTTCAGGGCTGCCTCACCTTCTCTCAAAACAGACATGACCCATCTGACGTTTGTATAGTCTGAGTGTCAGCTCAGCTCCAGAGTTGTGCATCACGCAAACAATATAACTGCATTATAGTATATAAAGAGTTAAGTGTGCAGAGAAAAAAACAGGTTGGTTCGTTGGTTAGAATGATGCCATTTGCAGTTAAGACAACAGACAAACAGAAGCTAATCCTGCCGGTTCACTCACCGTAAAATTCTCTGTTTAACAGCACTTGAAGTCATTTCTGGCATCATCATTATCATGGTGAGTCCTCCAACTCATGGACCAATCAGAACCAAATACAAACACCTCTGATCCATTCATCTCGCTCACCACCGATGACGACCCAGCGACACAACTAGACCCCTGCGTTACCACTGTAAATCTCAATCTCTGCTCCTATTAGAGCTGCCATGATAACAGCGTGTCTCACACAGCTGGCACCATTACACACATTATCAGAAGGAGATGGGGGCCAAAGTATGAACGAGGCCCCACCTCACCTCAGCAAATAAAACACAAAGGGTTATTTGTTTCTATCATGGGTATTAATGTCCAAATGTTGTTTGCGTGTTTTGTGCGTGTGTGTATTGATACAACATTTTGGCAAAACAAATTGTGAATCTGTTTGTGTTTCCTCCAATCTACTAGTACAAAAATATACATGCAACACTGGCGACAGCTCTGGTGGACATCTCTGCAGTTAGCATGCCAATTACGCACTCCCTCTTCTGTTCAGTGTAGCGTACATCTTAAAAAATTGTGCTAGTGATTTGGTTGAACGTCCCTAAAAATAATTAGTCATCTTCATGATTGTTGAACCAACTGTGAGTGTGTTGACCTCTGAGCTGGCCTGTGCTGTGTTCAGATCCACAGTGGTAAGACTGCACTGCTACTTGCCTCATTGGGGATGAAGAAAGCGAGCTGCTCTGTCTGGAGCTGCTCTGAGGAGTCGCCATTCTGTCTGCGGCCATCTTACTTCAGCTCAGCACCTGAAACACAAGACATTCAACATAAACACCATGGTTACAAGTGAAAGTGTCGTTCTGTATCAACTTGTTTTAAGTCAGCTGACAGGACCAGAGGTCGTCTTTACTGGTCTCGTCCATGCTCAGAATAGAGCAACAAATACAACAGACAAATTATCACAGACAGTCTTTTTGTGATGTGGGGTTTCTCCAACTGTTGGGGTCACCGTGTAGTTTTGAAGAAATTCAAACTAACTGAATGAATAAGCTGTTCTCAGAGGAAAATAAGGTCCCCAGAACCCTGTTTGAAGCTAGAAAGATGGCAGGGTCCGCCACATATAAACAAAGTAAAACTGTGAAATTGTGTTGTCCTTTAAAGTCAGATTATGTATTCAGTTTCTTCATTCATGAAATGAGTTTGTTTATTTAGTTTGTTTAGGCATCAACATAAATAAAGGAGTCAATGAAGATCTTTCTCTTCTGATTAATCCTCCTCCCCAAAACTGCATAGTGCACCTTTAAGTTTATATTCTATGGTCTGGTAATCTCTTTTGTTTTACTCTATTGTACTATGTTATGAGATAAAGTCAAGTTTTCCACGTATTTTGTACTGAATCACTGAATCTTTCCATGTAGTAAACATAACATTCAACACACACGGTGAGTACAACACACACACACACACACACACACACACACACAGCGTCCTCCTGGCTGTGTCGCATGCCACCGCAGTGTTATCCACTACAATATCTCCTTATTGATCTGCCTCCAAGCATTCTATTCCTGTCTTGTCTTTTTTCCTCCAAGTAATTCAATTATCAATAAACCTCACTGTTTTAAATAGCTGCAAGCCGCTGGTGTGCCAGTGGAATAATATTTCTTATCTTCTAATTTATTGGCTGGCTGCCAGCCAGTGACTCTCTTCCCTTCTTTGAGCCTGAGCAAAAGAGGCTGACGCTCTTAAGTGCCCGCAACTTTATTCCACCATTTTATTGATGTATCCCATTTAGATTAGTCCATTTTCAATCGGGAGAAGCCACAGACGCCCTCCCGCCTGAACCACACTCTAATCCTTTTAGTTAATGATATCCTGCAGTGGTGTGGTTACAAATTTCATGTTTACTGTGCAGTATAATTAGCAGGTATAGTTACAATGTGAGACTATCCCTCTGTCACGCACACAAACACACACCCTGCCAGTGTCACGCAGCAGGCTCCAGCCGTCGTGACCTGCTTTCTATTAAATGTTTCCAGAGTGTTATGGGATCGATAAACATACACAGGAGAACTCACGGTAAAGCGATTGAGAATGCAGGGACGTGTGACACGCGCGAGGCGTTGCTCGTTTGATCCCATGATGGCTCGCCTTTTTCAGTGTCGCAGTGTTCCAAGCCCAAAGATGTCAGAGCAACTGATCCGTTCTGTAGAGTTTGGAGGTGGATGCATTAGAGGAGTCACCGATTCTCTTCTACCATTTGCGTCGATTGCTCCGAAACTCCCCGGGGTTACGTAATTGTAAGCACAAAGGGACTACATTTGATGATGTATGAGGGAATAAAATGTTGGGGTTTTTTTGTGAGATACTGAGTCAGTGACTGAGATTAATAGATACCCAGATGGATGAATAGGTGAAGAGATAGATACAGATACAAGCAGAGAGTTAGGAGAGAGAGAGGGCGGAAAAAATAAGATGCAGAGATGGGGAGAAAGGGGAAGAGGAGGGGGTCTTTTTTAACTGCAGTCTTGGCATGGCTCCTCCAGGGCCATTTTCAGAGAAAGCATCACAGCGAATCAGAAATTATACCAATACTGTGCCAGGTCCATGGAAATCTGGGAGGCTGGAAGTAAGCACTCTGTTTTGGGGGGAAAACCCACATCTACACATTCAATGCAGATAGAACAGAATACCAAGGAATAGAGCTGATATAATTGCACTGTTATTTCTTACAATAGAGGTGCAGATTCATTATATTGCCTCTATAATTAAGCGCAGGGTCACCGTCAACGAGACACGGATTCAGCAGATTCCATTACATGTGCCTCCAGCTTGTTACAGCGCTCTTCTGTGGATTACCATACAAATGGAGATGAGTTGTCCAATCAAGCAATTCAGTCCTGAGCACTTAGAGAGCGCCACTAAGTGCCATGTTAAGGACCATTGCGCTGAAAGTGATCTCTGTCATTCTGCCGTGAGTGGTGACCAACAGCAAATGATGCATGAGGGAGGAGAGCGGAAGGTCTTTAGCAAAATGTCAAAGTTTACAGCAGGTTGTTGGTTTCTTTTACAGCCTCCCGGACTGACTTTTAGGCACAGACGATGCACTGTTATGCTGTAATAATTTATGTAACATAACATTTAAGAGCTAAAGCTGTATTTGAGACTGTATTTCCCCTGAGCTGCAGTTAAAACATCCCTATGTGTACAGAAAGGCTGCAAGTGCTACAGAAACACGAGTTTCCTCAGCAGATGGTCAGCTTTGACAGGGCCCTGGCTAATTTTCTTGCCAGGGTGGACATTTCTTTTCATGTCTGGGCTGAAACCTGAGTGGCCCCGTGGGTTTCCCCACTCGGTTGCCGTGGAGAACATGTCGGTTGTAGGTAAGCCACACAAAGGACACCTCTGTCTCGGCCTTATGTCACACACTGGGTAAAATAACAACCACTCAGTAGAGTTGTGCGTGTAAGGGAAATCAGTACGACGTGCGCTCCAGATTTACTGCAGCACTTGCATTCAGTCTTTGCATGTGTGCAGACGAGGATTTAAATGATGTGTCTGTGCGCTTGTCTGTATGTTTCTGTCACTTGCAGTTTTGTTTTAGTGTAATGTCTGTTCCGAGTTAGTCACGACAACTCCTGCATTTAACATGAGTCATCTTGATTCTTCCATATTTGAGCCCAGTTGTCTTTACACATTCTGGTTACACATTCTGGCTGCATAGCTCAACTGCTTGTGATGAGCAATTACATAGAAAAGGACCTAAACAATGAGCCAGTGTTTGGAGGTTGATGCCACAGAGCACCCAACTGGAAATGGAACTTCCCGGTTCAAGAAAACCACATTGTTGTTATGAAAATCACAATACACCCAGTACTACAACTTAGACCTTTGTAAACAGTATGTGATCTGATTCAATGTGTTTGTCGAGAGATGTATTGTCATTATTTGCATAATATTTCTGTTTCAGCTGCCTTAAATTGGGCACCACCCGAGACAAATACTGATACTGAGCCCCCCAGTTTGACAAACAGACGTACTGGTGGAGAAGCTACGACAATGGGCCGTCATGTTGTCAAATAGTAGGCTACACAGTTAGAATAAGACATCTTGATGTAACAATAACACACATTTTCCCCAAAATACACAAAGGTTAGACAGCATAAGAAACCAGGAGGATGATGTATAATCTTAGCCTGGCCACACCAAATGGCAAATCAATAACATATCGAGGATTTCAGTAATTTAGGAAGTTACACATATTTGTGTCAAAGTGAGCTTTTTTTCACAGTTGACTTTTGATAAATTGTTAACAGTTTACCATTTGTTTTTGTAGCCTGTAAGGTCTTTTAAACATTTTTGATCCTTTAGATAGCTAGATAAATAACCATTACCAACGTTAGCTACCCACACTCTATCGTCGCTATGTTTTTTTTACACTGACTGCTTGAAGAGAGTAAAAGTCAACCTCACTGTTGCCTTAAGGATTTGAATTACAAATCAGAGAGAAGGTTGACTGGTTCTACTAGCATTTTAGGAAGCCAGCTATGCTAGCTAAACGGCTATCCTCTGTAATTAAAAACATGTATGTGATTATCTATGATCAAAATTGCTAAAAAAAAAAAGTATATACTAAGACAAATGGTAAACTATTAACAATAGAAAAAGCAATCTGTGACAGGTGAAATATTTTTACTAAGTTGGGAATGAAAAAGCATTTTAGATGAATACTAGTGCTGGATGCAAAAGGATGTGCAGTTCATAAAGTAGATATACGCCACACTAAATTGTGCAAGTGAATCCCAGGAAATCACTTTGATAATCTGCATACTGCCTTAATGGAAAACGTAACAGGAGAATTGTTTTTGAATGTTGTTCAATTGTGTTACAATCACATAAGCAAGTAGATAAAAGTTTATTTTAGAATATGGTCAGTAAACCACAGGAGCTGCTGATATTGAATCCCGGCGCATTGGCTATTTTGTCCTTGAAAGAGCTGTCAACTCATAGGCCTATTGTGCCTTTCTAAAGTTAGAGGACTTGTCACACAGTTTAAAACAGGATTATCTGGAAATGCTGCTGTAGCACCAGATATATCCTCCCTATTTGGTCCCTCTATGCTTGTTTCAGTCGTAGGTCTCATTCTCTTTGTCTCACAAATGAACAGAGCATATGTGCATGCTAATGTACCACCAAGTATTCATTGTCTGCTGACCTCATTGTTTGTGCTCTCCATAGCAGCAGAAATCACTGCTTAAAATACATTTCCAGTCCTTTTTATAATATTCTATGGTGAAGCAGAACGCCTCTCGCAGATTCCGGATGAAACCACCAAATGAATACAAAAACTGGTCTGCAGAAAACAAAATACCACACCACCGTGGCTTTGCTTCAACCTCTAGCCAAAAGCAATGAATTTCTGTTCGACAAAAACAGAAGAAATCAAACTGTTGCAATCAGGAGAAACAAGCGCAGCCACTCACCATTTTGAGAGGCCAAAACCAGCATGAATCAAAGTGATGGAGTTGAGGACAGAGTGAGTCAGGCTGTGTACTCCAAGTTTAATATCCTTGTTGTTTCAGGGGTCCCTCTCTGTGTAACTGATTCCTTATGGTTTGGCTTTATTTCAAAACTGCCAAGGACTAAGTACAAAATGCATCTTCTTCTGCTCACACAGACCAAAGAAAGCATCGACTAAATACTTTTTCTCTGGCCTTTGGCCCTTAAATACAGTGGACATACTCTGCAGAGGCGACTCGATGGTGCCGTGCCGCTCACGTCCTATCATTGAGCTCGAGACTCAGTTCACAGGAGGAGACAGTGGTCGCAGTCTGACCACAGTGCTGTCATGTGGGGAGGAAAGTGGAGCAGGATGGGTACTCTATGGGTGGTTGGGTGGGAACAACTGGAAGAAGGCTGTGCTGAGCCATTCACCCGACATTCCCATCCCACACACAGTGGGCTGGCTCAAAGTGGGCCCTTGTACTTGGACAGAGACCCACTCAGGACAGCAGATAATGCCTGATGTGAACGTCTACTGTCAGAACGTTTGGTGAGTCAACTATTTCCTTATGTTGTTCAACGCTGAAGCCATCATCCTCTTTACAATCCTCTCTTAAGTTATTTCATACTTAGTACAATTCTCATATATATATACCTATAAGGGTATTTAAATCTTTCCAAAATAGTAGAGTAAAATGTGGTTGAACAATAATGGAACAGCCGCTTTTCTTTACTGATAATGTCTGTCACAATCTTCCATGATAAAACCTGATGGAACAAAATTTGAGACAACTCCGGTCTTCCAAAATAATGTTTACAAACTTGAGCAGAATAACATCACATCTGTTAACGCCACTTAAATAATGCCATGTAAGCTTACATCACATAGGCTTACATCATGTAAGCTATCGTCAATCAAATAACATCATATAAGCTAACAACACAGGCTAACGTCGCGTAAACTAATGTCACTCAAAATAACTAGCTAGCATAACGTAAGCTAACCTCACTTAGAATAACATCATCTAAGCTTACGTCACATAAGCTAACGTCACTTAGAATAACATAATGCAAGCTCACATTAAAATTGATTTTGTCACATATGCTAACGTCACATTAGCTTGTGTGTGCCTAGTTGACAGGATTTTACAAACCATGTGGATGATGAATATTTGATAATTTCGTCATATAATACCGAGTCAATCAATTTGTCTCCTATACACATATGGAAAGGTCATACTTATTCTCTCCAGATGCAACAGCCCTCTTGGCCATTATCTCAGTGAGTCTAAATGCAGTGCATTCCACAGATAACACCGACATGGGCAATTTATTTTAGGTAATGTGTGTTATGTTTTGTTTTGCCAGGCTGAGTCTCAGCTAGAAAAGGAGTCCTACATTCTCCATTTTTATTCTCCACATAATTCTAACTTCGTCACTTCAGGTCAGCAGACTCCTCTATGTTTAAACTGAGCATGTTTGTGAGTGTAATTTCCGTCTCTGGAGTAATTTTCTTTTGTTGAATGTTGGGATATGTGGACTTTACGTTTTGGGGGCTCACACAAATAAAATCTAGAGGAAAATTTGAATGTGCACAATGGAAGCTTTATTTAGGGATAAAAATTAACGATGAAGGTAACAGCAGGTGCATCATATTCCGACTAATACATGTGGAGAGAAATACCACAGGAACCACAGGAACCAAACTCACACAAACGACACAACCCAGTGGAAAAGAGCAGAGAGAAAGCAGTAAAATGATGCAGAGCCATAAGGATAATTAGGTGGTGATGGTCATAAAAATTTACATTCTGATTTATAGCTGATGCTTTATCAGTGGATGAAATAACATATCATTAATCAACATCATTAATGAGGAAAATATAACATTACCTGCAGCTGAAAGAGTAAGTACGCATTTAAACCCGAGGCACAGCAGCTTGGCTTTATTAATAATTTAAATATCGTGATACACTGACAGGATCGGTCGGGATCTGATGTTAATTAATGCTCTCCAGGTTTATATATTGAAATTGTTTGGAGTATAGCCGCCATTCTCCTGATAAATCCTGATGTTCACCAGAGCTGTCTAAAAATGTTTATTTCAGGAGATAAAACTTGAATCCTGTTTCTTCTGGGGAGTTTCCTCACACTGGGGGCTTTCCTCACACTCACATAATTAGTTTATCATTTATTATTACAGAGCAAGGCATTCAAATCAATAAATAAATAGCTCTGTGTTCTAATAAAAAAATAGTACATAGTCTTTGACCCTTACATGCAGTTTTAGCTACAGACACAGAGGGGTTTAATGAGCCCCCTGAACCAGTGTTAACTGTGACTGAGCACTAAAGGGTACTAATGGCATGAATTTGATTTCTTAGGGTTTTATACAGTTTGACCAAATTAAGCTATCTTTTCCACTGTTGTTTAATCAAGAATGGCAAACTTTTTTTAAACTTTTAATTAGCATCATCCACCTACCTCCCGACACTACAGGCAGCCCTTTATTTTGGGAATACATCTGACAGCAATGTAAAGCACCAAAAACGTATATATATTTTCAGGTGTGCCTTCTTTTAGGTGGGCAAAATACATCTTACTGTTGGCCTTATTTGGCTTTATTTAGAAGTACAATGCTCTATCTCCCTGTCAGTGCCACGTCTTGCTTCTCCACATAGGGGAGAGCTGACGGTAATCTACAGGTACAACGCAGGTAATATAATGACAATGGATAAGTACCTCATACAACCCCACACCAAAGTACCTGAAATATCACTTTAAACGATGAAACAATACTTCATTTTTAGCTCTCAGAAAAATATACTTGAAAACCCACTTTTTTAAAGACTAATCCGCAAATCTACTGTGAACCATGTTGAAACTTGCTATTTGATATTTTTGACCACATACACTCAGGAGGAACTTTAATATAGACCCTGTATTAAAATAGCGTTCCCTCTGCCTACAACCAGCTCTTCCAGTGGCCTGTCAAAATAATACACCCTTCAGATTTCACCTCAATCATATCTGACACTGAGGTGGGACCCACCACTGAAAACACTGTTAGCTCTCATAGTTAACTCCAGATTCTCCGAATAATGGCATACAAACACGGAACATAACACTTACAGTAATGTGTATTGTCTCTGTGTGCATCATCACAAATGGCTAGTTTGTTTAGAGAAATTGCAATTTAAATATGCCGTTAAAGACAGTATATTTCACAACACCACAGTAGCGGTGGGGCTAATGATAGAAAAACAGTGTCAACATCTTGACATGTGTCAGGGTGATGGTGACAGGGGCATCAGGAGCGTCACAGGTTTGAGTGGGACACACCGTGATGTCAGAGACAAACGTGTAGGAGGAT
This sequence comes from Spondyliosoma cantharus, assembly GCA_900302685.1. Classification (NCBI taxonomy): domain Eukaryota; kingdom Metazoa; phylum Chordata; class Actinopteri; order Spariformes; family Sparidae; genus Spondyliosoma; species Spondyliosoma cantharus. The sequence continues at coordinate 13,139 of OMLP01018001.1, read as the reverse complement.
AGAAAAGAAACACCGTGCCTGTTTTCAAATATTTTTACTATAAAAAGAGGCTGCACAGTGTTTGGGAAGGTGATTGAAAGAGCTGAAGAAGTGGAGAAGACAAGAAAATGACAAGGGGAAATGTGGGGGTTGGATTGTGGGTAAAGCAGGTAGCAACACAGAACTATACAAACTGTGACATGAACAGCTCTCCTATAGGTGAGTTGAGTAGTTTTGGTAAAGTTTTGTTACAGCAAAATATTTCTTCAACATAGAAGCTTCAGATGGTGCAGACTTAAGAGTGCTTCCTATCCTGGACGGTATTTACATTGAGTCTTACTATTAAACTGCAAGATAAAAATACACTATATGGTCGTAGAAGTTTTATCTTTGGACTGTCTGACTGCAATTTTTAGCACTTTGATGAGCCACACTGCTGTCCTTATAATTTGAACATTCAGTCAGATGACTTCTTTGTAATGTGCCTGGTTCAAATCTGACTAGGGACCATTGTTGCATGTAATCTCAACTGCCTGCTGCCTGCCTTCAAGGCGAAAAGGCCTCAAAACTACACAAATGTTTGCTGAAAATGGCCCATCCATGGAACCATATTCTAAATGCGATGGTCAATAGTTGGAGCCAAATTATCTTCATAATACCATATTATTTCTACTTGGATTAAATTTTCTTCTAATATCAGCCTCTGAATTACATTTTTGCTTTCACTCAAGAGTAAAGCCGGTCAATACTGCAACTTCAACTTTATTTTCCTGCAGAACATCTGGAACCAGGCACTAAATCCCTCAGATGACAGCACAGATGACAACTACCAACAAATATATAACAGATATGGACTAAATGACTCTGCATTTATGTCTTTCTTTTCATGCAAATCACTTACCAATGTGGCTTCCATTCCCCCATTCAGGCACTCGCCCACATGATCACAAAACAGCTTTGGCAGTAGGCTACGATGCATTGCATGTCCACATCAGAAAAATGACCATATAAATCGACTGTGAAAACTGTTAATGTAATTGTTTTAACGTACCTGAGATCCAGTATGCCTGTCAGTGGTATGCTGCAACTTTTACAGTTTGGGAACGTTGATATATGATGTTTTAGGCGTGTTCCATCTAACTTCAGGATCATTTAAGTCTTCCTTAAAATCCACTTTGGAGAAGGAGCATCTGTCAGCATCTGTCACCAGCTGCTACAGAGAACATTGACTTGACTGAACAGTGTACCTGACAGCAGTTTTGCTCAATTGTACTTGTGTCACTCATACTGTACCCATCCACTGTCACCCTGGAGGTCACTGGCTCTCAAGGCACAAGAGGAAACTTCTCTGGTGTTTTTTTTTGTTTTTTCTCTTTTGGAGCATATGGAAACAACAGTTGTCTTACGTTTACAGTCAGCGGTCAGCTGAGCAGTAGACTTTATTGCAAGGATTTTTGTGAAGAAAGCCAACTAGAAAAGCAATTTTTCATCAATTGTGCAGTTTAGAGTTTTAGTCTCACGATAACAAAAGCAAACAACAGTGTTTTTTCCAACTTAACATTAGACAATTGTATAGCTATTCTTAGCAGTGCATACAGTAAAACCACCCTATAAAAGGTTTACTAGAAATTAGGCCTGTTTTGGTTTTGTCTCACATGCCATAATTGCCCTCCTGTCTCTGTATGCACCAGTTTGGTGCATGAAAACTTTAAATCCTTCCCCAACACTCTCCTCACGAGACTAAATGAAAAGATTTCCTTGTAAGGCCAAAAACTGTGCAATCTATTCGGGTCTGGGAGCATTCTTTCCTTTGGCATAATAATATGAAAGTGCCCTCGTGGGGTTTCTAGGCAACCTGCACTTATGGGGATGGGATCAGACAGGGTCAAGTTGCACACACGCATAGACACACACATACACAAAGATGGTTAATCCCAACTATGGTCTATGATCCGACACACTGTTGAATGTCACACTAATAGAATGGGACAGATTGCTACAACTGATAGCAGAAATAACATCAGCTTTTTCATTCCTCAGACACCAGAGGAGCCTGAGACACCCCCTCCAAAAAGATGAAATTCAGCTGCATAAATAACTACATTGCTTCACCACAAGTCTGCTAAAGTGAACTCGTGGTCGTCTCAGTACTTAATGGTCTGCTATAAAAGGAACCGTAATTCTCATTTTCAAGACAAAAAACAGATGATAGCAGCACCATACCTCCAAAGAGCTCAAATATCCCCAACGTCACGCCAAGAGAAATATCCAAATGCATTTTAAGCTTCCCAGTTACATCGACAGTTAGTCGGCCGGCAGAGAAACAACAACCAGAGCTAACGAAGGGTTTTGGAGTGGAGCTCAGTTGCTCCAACAGGCCAAAGAGACTAGAACTGGATCCTGCCTGAGTCTGGTTCAATGAAGGGGATCATGTTGGTACCTGACACCGGTGCAGCGACAGCCAGCAAAACATCAGGAGCTGCTTAATAATGAATGAGCGAGGCCTGCAGAGAGGCACACACACGCACATACACCACATGGCTAATAGGGGAGTCATACTGACATAATTGGAGACAGGCTTACAGCGTGGTCAGGTAAATGTAGGGTATGACCATAATCAGTCGGAGCAACTTGACACATGTTTCTAACAAAGTATTCTGTCATCGCCCTGCAGCGCTCCACACTTTACACACAATGGGCCACAAGTGTGTTTAGTGCTAGTTTATCCCCAGACGGACTCTGTCTAGTCTCGTAAAACTTCCTTTTTTATTTTTAGTGCTGTGGTATTAAAAAAGAGTCAGGACTGAGGACATCGAGTGGGACGGAAAACCTGCAATATCAGTCAGTTATAACAAAGTGCTGTGTCCATAATAACAAGATTGGCGGGTGTTGTCATGGATGACCTAACCCCTACCACACCCACATCAGAAACAGAATATGATTGGCTGAGATGCAGTCCCCGTGGCAAAGATGAGGGGAAAACCCAATCGGAGGCAAGCATCAGCCAACTGCAAGCAACAAAAGTAGAAACCAGGTTTTTCCTATGAAACATCAGCTGAGTCACATGGGAGCCGTAAATATATCAATAAACACTGAGGTTGAAACCAGGAGACAGGAGTGCATCCATATGCAAGCCTGTGGTTTGACTGACTGGGTCACTGTCAAAACTCAGATTATCTCAATGCAGAACAAAAGAACTGAAATCCAAACAAATGGAACCACAGTGTCATGAAGTATGTGGCTGGTTACACTGAGAAGTACCGAAGGATTTGTGCAAAACATAACATTCAGGGATTGTCCAAAACTTTGCAACGCACCGAGGAAGCGCTAAGTTCTCTGTGGAGAACCACATATTTAAACATCATTACAGGGAACTTGGTTATGTATTGAAATTACAAATATATTGCTCAACACAACAGAGAAAACAGACCAGGTTGAGATTCACCCGTGTTCACCCCAGAAATATCCTGTTTGTGATCAGGTTTTTGGAATATCTATGTGATGTTTGGACAGGATTTTGAGACACCTTAAATACTAACTATAGTTGGATACTTTGGCATAAAACACATCGTCAAAGTTTCTGATCATTCGTTGATGGTTTGGAAACAAGCGGCTAAGATGTCGGGGAATCAAGACACAGCTAAAACACATCCATAGGCCCAGTCCAGGATTTTTTACTGCTTAACCCAATAGCTGACATCACAGCTCCCCAAAAAGTAAAGCCAAAACATCTCGATCACCCGCTACTGATCTACTATATCACTATATGACAAAAAAAATTATTCCCATGGATGGTTTCTGTGATTTTAAGTAGTTATTATAATGCTGATGAATGTTCAAGTGGGAGAGGTATGTCATGATTGACAGCAGGCCCCTGCTCGTGATTTAGTCTGGTATCAGCTTCACATGGTCCATCTTCATACAGTTTATGGCTTAGTCATACCTTTATATCATAAATGTTTTCCTCACCATACTTTATTTTCCATATGCAGAGACTGTAGAGAGGTTGAATTTAAAAAAAACATTGGCACTACCAGAAACCAGAGCTAATGAAGCTTCTGGATGAGTGGAAAAACATCTTCAACTCATCAACACTATATTTCTACCTGTTACCATCAAGGTATTCTAAACTCCCAGTTGTTTTAGTGGAAGTGCTCAAACTCAGTTTGAGTTCTCAATAAAACAGCAAGGCCTCAGCTTCTCTTAATATGAAAGCTCCATAAAAACAACAGCTGAGCACTTTGGGTTTGAGCGTGAACATTACAAATCAAAAAGTCAAAAATCTACCTGACCATTGAACTTCACTAGAGGTTAAATTCCCACAATCAAAGTTAAATAGGACCAACATGCTGCACAAAGACTGGACAGAGTCAACATATGGCTCAAACAAGTGTGTCTCTCTGAGAGAGGAGTGAGAATTCTGACATTGACATTGAATTTGTTTTATGTAATTTGATACGAGCTCTTTTTACAAACCTTCCATGTTATTTGAACCTTTCTTGTCTTCATTTTGCCTGTTTTCTCCTGTTTTTTTTCATTTTGGCTAATCTTATTGATTTTAACACTGATAAAAAATTGGGACATTGCAATAAAGTACTGTATCATCAGCCTCTATTGCTTTTCCAGCATTGTCCTGAATATTGCGACCAGAGGATTAAAGTTAGTGATAAATTCTTGTGAAATCTGTGTCATCAGTTTCCAGGTTGGACTTCAGGCATGAGGCCAAAACAGGCCTTTGAAGCAGATTCCCGACAGCAGCAGGAGCTTTCAACCCTCAGCATCATCGCCTGATCTTCTCCTGTCAATCACATGGAGAATGACCTCACTGGTATTTATGTCAGGCAGCTCCTTCAGTTAGATGAAGTGCTGTGGAAATGGCATTGGCCCAGTTACGGCCCGCCTTTACATGTCAGCGAGACCGGGCTACTACAGAACCACGATCCATACGCACAAATTTATAGCCAGCTGTGGGTCTATCCATCTCCGCCCACGGGCACCTACAATGTAAATCCATGACGTCATATCCAACGGCAGGATCATAAATAAACCATGAACGGATGCTTGGTTTAGACATCACGTTTTGACACGAGTGACCTGATATTAAGGGCCACACACAAAATGGCTGAGAAGAAGCGAGCAGAGAGGGAGGGGAGGAGGGCGTA
>OMLP01017999.1:0-13818 GCA_900302685.1 Spondyliosoma cantharus | reverse complement strand
AGCTGGAACAGGAGAGGGAGATTCGCATAGATGAAGGGGGGGAGATAACCTGTGATGTAACAGGAGGGAGGCATGACTGGCAAGAACACAGGGTCCTGTGTGTGTGTGTGTGTGTGTGTGTGTGTGTGTGTGTGTGTGTGTGTGTGTGTGTAGGTGCGTGTGTGTGTGTGTGTGTGTGTGTGTGTGTGTGTGTGTGTTCACCTGAGAGACTGAGAGAAAGTCTTTCCTTCTTTAACACAAAGATTTCTTTCTTTATCTACCGTGGGATTATAAAGACAGAAATACTGTTCAGACGTAAATCATGTGACTGCATCAACAACAATCTGTAGGTTTTATATTTCGTCTCGGCTACCGGCTCGATGTTTGCTCACGTGAAATATAAAAGAAGAAGAAGAAGACGAGAGCTGACTATTAATTTTCTGAAAAATCATCTTTTTCGATGGGTTTCTGAGAGCAGCTGTTGCTTTGGAGAAGAAACCAGTCAGACGTGCAGATCCAAGCTGCTGCAAGTAAAAAAAATAAATTAAAACGATGATTTTCAATTATTTCGATATTGATCCAGAATCTCAACTGATTTAAAACTGCTGAGTGTTATCAGGCGTCTACAATATGTCCTTCAGTTCAACACCAGCATCACAATATGACTGGATTCTAGTGAAATACACCTGAGGAGTCGTCTTTCTTACATATTTATGTCCACAGACTTGAACCTTTAACCTTTCAGAGTATCAAATAACAGACTCGTGGACGTGGTGATAACCTCAGACGTCAACCTTTAGGTTTCTGAAGAGGGGGTTCGGCTAGCTGCCACTAAAAGCAGCCACACCCCCCATTGATGACGTCAGGCCATTTCCACCCATTTTAGCAGCTAAAAGTCAGATATCTTTGACAAAATGTCGGCACATTTACCATCCGTGTTACAAATCCAGATATTTTAAGCTACAACGTAACCTTGTTCAAACCCTAATCAAGTCTTTTTGTGCGTAAACCAGCTGGTTGCAACGTGAAGAATAGTAAAGTTTTCTCCGTGGATTGTAAAAACTTAAATTTCTTCCTAAAGGTCACAAAGTGTTATGAATTTTAAATATTCATATTCTTCTTCCTCTGGTCTGGTTCATGTTTCATTATCCCTCCAAAATAAAGCTCTTATCCAGAGAGAATAATGTTTAAAAACAATTAGATCTACTCTGAAATGTTATATTGAATTATAAACACGACATCTGAAACATAATCCATGTGACGGATAACCGTTATCAGATCCAATTTTGATGACATGTCTCTTTTTCTAAACTCTTCTGCTTATAAAACACATCAAGCAAGAAAATTGGCTTCTTATCCTCCGTCTGAAAACATTGCTAACCTTCAAATATTTTCACCCCACAACGACAATGAGGATAAATGCACATTAGATCTGGAGATCTTTTGTTACAACAGAAGTCTTGACCTGCGTCGCTCCTCATTCATAACGTTGTGACGGTCGCTGTAATTAGCCACGGAGCACAATGTGGTGATGTAGTCGAGGCCAACGACTCTCTCAGAGGCAGCGCGACTTTAATTAGAGTGTGTGTGGAAAAGAAACAACACGATACATTGAGCAATGCAGATCAGCGGGCAAATGAGACGGCAAATGGGGCATATCGAACTGGATGAAACTGTGTGTGTGTGTGTGTGTGTGTGCAATTCCCCTCTTGGCAATTTATTGAAAAAAAAATCAAAAGACCACATTTGAAGTAATATTATGGTAAAAGCCCTTAAAAGAAGCTTTTTTTGTTTTTTGTTTTTTGTTTTTTTCCAAAATTACCAGAAACAGACGTCCCCTCTTAGATACTGGAGACATGTGGTGTCCTGTTGGCTATATAGACGTGTATGTGTGTGTTTGTGCTGGAGGGAGGCATATGTGTGTGCATGTCAATTTTAAATTCAAGCATCCATATGCATGTAGCTCATGTAATCTGTGTGGATAAAAAAAAAAAGGAACATTGCGTACCGTATATACTCATCATTTATATATATATATATAGTGTGTGTGTGTGTGTGTGTGTGTGTGTGTGATGGGTAAAAGCCAAGCTGTGCTCTTGTGTGAGAGCCCTTGTGCTTATAGGAGCTTCTTCAAAAAGCTTTTCCCAGAAAGTCATTAACATTCATTCACACAGGCAGCCTTCCATAAACAGTCATTAGAGGAGGAACACTTAGTGTAACGCCGGATCACTGAGCCTCTTCACGCTTCACATCACCGCCTTATTCCTCAGTCACCAATTTAATTTGAAAATCTATCAAACGATGGAAGAACGAAATGAAGACTTTCATTCCGGGTGGTGGTGGTAGTGGGTGGAGCTCGAGTTTGGAAACTTTGTTTTTCTAAAAATAAAAAAGCCACCGTCTCGGCTCCTGCACGGAGACATTTCACGGTGAGATCACACAGCTTGTGTTCTTTGTTTTATCCAGAAGGGAAACATTTATTTTGTTGCGTTTCTGTTTTTAGGCTCGTTAGTCTAATTACTCCCTAATTTAGAGCTTGTAAACAAAGATTTGGTGATCTCTCATCATGTCAGATTTCAGCTATGACTGATCTTCTGAGGTCTTTTCTCCTCTGGTGTTTTTATATCCAGTTAAACTTTAGGAATAATAAACATTTTTCTTGCTGTCATTAAATCCCACGAGGAGGCAAAAACCATCCGTGAATTCACGCTAACAAATATTGAGTGAAGCCAACGACTGATATATCTTCTTCCTCTGTGCCAGGGAGATCCATTGTTTGCCCAGAAACTACTAAAAACACATTAATGATCCACACTGCACACTCACACTTCTGTTAATTTTGACTCAATCTCACACACACTGCTGCCCCAAATACTCACTGGAGCACCAAATATGAATAAATATGCTGCAAAAAATAGTCTCCAACACATTTTGCTATTTCCTCCCTGTTTTTATCGTTCTCCTGAGTCACACTTGCTAAAACTACAGCGTGCAGCTGTTTTACTGGACATTAGAAAAGAAAAGAAACACCACAGCGGCTGAATGTGATTCAGGCCAGATTCTCTTTATTCTGCTCGGCTCTCTGCGCATGAGGACCGAAGTGTCAATAATCCGTCTCTTTCTACCCTCAAACTCTTTTTTATATTACCATACCTAACAATAAACTTCAAAGTTGTACTGTTGGAAGGCTTCCTCTGCCCTCAGACGAGCATAACTACCTTAGATAATATTTATAATGCTTGAGAGCTGGATATCATCAAACACATTTATGATTAATGACAGACAGATAACCTAAAGCCTTCGAGGCCCTGGGGCAGTTTCCTCCATAAACCAGGAAGTTATCCATCTTTGATTTAAAAAACACAACAAATTCAGAATAAGAATCAGAAATCCTTTAATGTCCCGCAAATGGGGAAATGTGTTTGTCCCAGCAGCCAAACGACAGATATATAGCAAAAATAGACAATATACTCAAAAAGGTAAGAAATAGAATAGATGTATATAAATATAAATATAGTACAAAATTAACAGCAGTGAATTTTTTATCCACAAATACAAATAATAAATATGGGTGTTTATTAAATTACCAGATTTCAGGTTTCATAACACAACAGCGAGGCGAGACAGCTGCCAGGACAGCATTTCAACGCTCGAGAGGTTTCTTTGATGAATCGTCTGGATATTTTCAAGCCATGTTCCTGAAAACAAAACTGGATATCTTTTAATAAGACATCCAGACATGTTTGCGGTGACAGAATCAGATATTTTTCACTAAATATTGCGACATTTTCCAGCCGTGTTGGTGAAAACAAGCATTTAAGCCAAAACTTGATCTTTCTCTCAGCTTAACCAAGTTTTTTGTGCCTAAACCTAACCAGACTATAGTGGACATGGTCAGTTTTTCCCCGCCTAGGGATCCTTAACAGACTGGCTGCTGTCAGAAACAAAAATCAACCTGTAAGAATCCCAATTTGACCAAGAAAACCAGATGTCAGTGCTACAAAAAGCACAGTTCTGTTAATAAGTATGCAGGTTTTGTTACTTACAAAAGTGTCATATTTCTTCAGCTATTGCTCTGTGCAATTGGTATTGTCCTCAGAATAAGTAGAAGCGAAATAGATTTATATTGCCTTTTTGAATGAATTCCATTATCCCTCCAGGAGGAAAATATCACATCAGAACATGATGGTAATTTATCAAGTGCATCGTCCATAATTGTGGATATAAACAACAACAACAAACAAGTGTTTTATAAGCAACATCAGCCTCAGACAAAATCTATATCGTGTATATGTCAACTGAAATACAAAAAAGCTTTTCCTTTCTCACTCACCTGTCTCAAATTAAGCTTCTGTTGGGTGTGATTACATAATTTAAGGTATTGAAAAATGTCTCCCACAGCCTCTGTTTGCTTCGATCTGAGCTGAGATTCAAGGAAACACTTTTACTGCTCTCAGAAGGAAGAAGAAGCCAAATTCAACACCTCCCCCAGCACCATAAAACCGGCCCCTGTGAGCCCCTCTCAGCATTGTTGAAGCAGGTGAGTGTTTTTAAAAGATGTTAGAGGCTCCTCTGTTTTTCCTAACGTTTATTTAAAGGTCTCTTTTTCCACATGAAGCGCCCTCGGCTGCTCCCCGCAGACCAATTATACTCGAACATTGGGGAGAGTGTCCTCCCTCTCTGCTCGGAGCGATCCCACCAGCCCCGTTTACTTCCACTTTATTTAACCTGGATAATCCAGTTGGTGTTAAATCATTTTTCCCAGGGAGAGCCGGTCAACTTGAACTGAGAATCTACAGATGTGGTAACCAGGAAAATATTGATGTATTAAATCCTTCAGCTGCGTAAACATTCATCTGTCATTATGTCAGTTTATCACCTTTACTTTGGGAGTTTGTAACACAGTGACCCATCATTCACTGATCCATGCACCAAATGTTTGCTCATTATAACATCATTAAATATAGATTTAGCTTACAACATACTCCTTTATTTTCATATTTGGTCACACATTAACCTAAAACCCAACAGTGTGCACTATAGACAGTGTTTTACAAAGATTAGTCACTTTAAGAAAAGACAAACTTTATCTTGAGCATTCGAGCTAACTGTTAGCATACTGACACACGACAGTGGGAGCCCTGTGAGTCGATTACCGAGTGCAGTAGAGTTCCGCAGCTCAAGGATGAAAATGTGTTATTATTACTCCATGGAAATGCAATCAAAGTTCATGTGTCTTGCCTACGAGTTTATAACAGTTATTATTGAGAGCTGACAGGGAAAGGAACGGAATTGAGCATTTCTGACTGCACTCGGTAATCGACTCACAGGGCTTCCCCACAAAGAGCAAGCTGCTGCAGGAGACTCTCTTTTCAATTGAAATCCAGCAAAGCTAGCAGATGTTTGATGCCTCGAACTTTGTGCTGGGACCCTATTTGTACTGTTGCTGACGTTTGGTGCTGTTCTGAGCATTATTTGTGGCTATGAGTGGCTTTTTGATGGTGGTTTCTTGTTGGAGGCATAGACTGCAGTGTATTGTACTGTGCAGCCTTTTCTGAGGATGCTAAAACTACATAGAGTAAGACCCCCCCTTGAGAGATCAAGTTTTCCGACTGCTAGCCTGTGTCACATGTGTTAGACCATGGATTGAATTTACGCCGGAATATCCCTTTAATGAAGGAGGAGTCACTCAGATGGATGAACCCACAGAAAAGTGTTTTAGTTTTTAGTATTTCAGCTCGTTCTGATGTACGAGCTCGCAACTTTACTATTTTGGCTTTCATGTGTGTTGTTTCCAGTTGCATCATGAGCCAATTTTCCGCACTGAACCACTGAACAATACCAAATCCAGATGGATAAAGTTAGTGAAGTTAGCGAAGTGACATTCAGCTGCTAAACATCCAGATATTTATCTCCCAAGTTGGTGAAGACTGAAGATGAAACTAAAAGAACACTAAGTGTGTTTTGTTTCACCCACTGGTTTGTTTAACTGCCCTGAAGTGGCCCAAATAATCTGGAAAAACATTTAAACAATAGGATTTGGTCAGTCTCCTTAAATCTTTTAAAATTCCCTTTCTTTTGATATTCTGCTTTATAGTTACAAATCAAGGGTTTAATATCTGTCTTGCTGACACTGACCAGGTCATCAGAGGTCTTTATATCTCTTTAAAGTTAATTCCTTCAGGTTTTTATTCTCACTGCTGAAGTTAATTGCATTTTGTGTAAGGGTGGATTTCCGCAGCAGCCCCACTCTATTATGCTCACTCTATTATATTTAATTACACTGTATATAGCTTAAACCAGCCTTAATTCAATACACTCTAATAGAGAAAAGTGAAGCTAATTAAAGAGCTCCTCGCTGCTGGTTATTTGCACACGTGTACTTCGACATGCTTGATTTACCCTGATTTTCCCTGTGTATAATAACTCTTGTTGACAACCAATATTGGCAATATTCACTGTATATTTGGAAAAATGTTCAGCCGCTGTATTTCCGCGGTGCACCTAATGAGGATAAATCATGCAGAACGAAGCCTCCCACAGTTCCAGCGTCCCCACAAGTGAGCGCTCCATCACATCGTTAGCGGTCTCCAAGTCACACTGAGTCAACGTCGTCATCAGGCTCAGGGGCAAAAAGTTAGAGAGCAGGAGAGACGGGGACAATTGATTTATCTGTGGTCACATGGATGGACAGTATAGGGACTATTGACTGCATGAGACTGTATGTACGGGTCAGTTTGATTTACTGTATGACTGTCCGACCCGGCTGAAGCCCTAATGAGCTGTGGATGAAACCTCCAGGGGAAGTAAAACTGATCTCTTCTTGAGCCGAGGTAACTTTCATCTTTGCTCACTATTTTTAGGTGGCTGACTTTTGACCCAGGTTAAATTGCCATGCTAGCGTGGCTATCCTGCTTTGGATAGCTCAGTTCAGGGATCAGATCTGTGCTTGGACTGGAATAAAAAAGTCAGAGTCGAACGTAACAAACGCATGCAGCATTTTGAGGGTATGAATCCAGTACACTTTTTAAATTGGAGGACACAAACTGATCAATTAAAGTGCAAAGATATGAATTAATGTGAAAATGATATCAAAACAGATGTCACCCTAATATACGTCACGCATGGACTGGACTGTTGATGAGAAGAAATCTCTTCTCTTATCCAACAGATAACCAATAATGATGTTTTTCTACTCCAAAATGTGCCTGTGGGACCGAGCTATAAGACGCAGGTGGACTTTATTCACCAAAAAAGGAAAAGAAATTAAGTGAAGTCATGATTCAAAGTCCCCCTCAGTCTGTGAGGCAATGCTGCCAACACTGTTTAAACTTTCAGGTCCACACTTCCTAGCTTTCAGGACGGCGTTGTTTTGGAAAATCAAAATTCATGACCTATTCTAATTTTAAGACACAGACGCTCCCCAGAGTCAGACTGCAGCTGAGAGCATCCAGAACAATGTTTGAGAATCATAATGAAACAGCACAAACATGTAAAACTGAGTTAAAACTGTGTAACATCCCTGAAGTTAAATGAAGTGTTAATTGCATTAATGTAGCTAAAAGGCCACATTTCCTTCAGGCTGCACTGTCAGAATGAACCACGGCGATCACATCCGTCTCCTTCTTCTGCACATCAGCCCCGACACTCTGCTCTTTCAGGTTCACCCCCGCACCCTCATCACCGCTGCCACCCACACCCGTCCATCTTCTCATTAATCACGCTTCACCTTTTCCGTTAACTCTCGTCCCCACAGAAGGAACCAGGAAATGTCAGCCAGCCCTGACGAGGCCACATCATCACAGCGGAGAAGGAGAATTACTGGACTGAATCACAGGGCAGTTAGAACGCTTTAAAGCTGAAATTCCACTCTGACAGGATGTTTATATCATCAAGATCTGAGCTGAGAAAGGTGTCCATACTTGTATTATACCTAGGACCTTACTGTTATTAAATGGGGCCGTTGTAGCCACAGTTTCTGTCAGTTATGATAACATTTTATACACAGGCACCTATTTGATCTCAGACAACACTCAATCAGTTCAATTCAGTTCAGAGTTTCCTAAAGCAGCACTTAAGAGCGGGAGTACTGGCTGGTGCTGACGATGAACTCATGAGTGAAGCTGCTGTTCATGACAGCAACAGCCACCCTCCTTCTCTTGACCACTCACAGGTCAACACAGGTACACTTTAAAATGATTGCCCAATTTATTTGTACCCATGGGATGTAACCAGCCTCACGCCTAGGCTCTATTTGGACTTCTCACAGAAGCGTCACAAACTGGCAGGTTTCATCACGGCCCGGGACAGGAGGGCTGATTAAAACCACCCACAGCATCACTGGTACCTCATCTACAGAGCATCATCGACATCTGTGTGGTGAGATGTCTGCACAGAGCCCAAACTGATTCACTGAAGACAACACCCACCCAGCCACAGTCTGTTCACCCTGCTGCCATCTGGCAAAAGATACAGAAGTGTTCGCTGTCGTAACACCAGACCACAGTAGCTTCACTCCCGAGGCTGGGAGACAAAACACTCCATTAAATAGACGATCTAAAAACATGTCCCCTCCATCACTTTTAAACTCGCCACACTTCAAGAAACTAAACTGAAACCTCAAAGACGATTCTCAAGCCATTTGTTTTTTGTCAAGTCAAGTTGCATGTCGTCAAAACAGTGACTCGAGTCCACTTGAGTTGAAATCCCAAATGACTCGAGTCCACATCTCTGATGACGTCTGTGCTGTTGAACATTTGATTTAGTTTTCAGGGGATTTTTACCCAAATTTCAAGTATTCTAATTTTCACTTGTCCCCCATATAAATTATGTAAAAAGTCTGGATCAACTTCTGGTTCGCCATCAGACTTCGCTGCATCGATGCTCAGGGATCTCAGAAGTGTTTTCATGACACAGAGAAATGAAGAAATAATAATAAAGTAAATAACCACAATTATTCTGAAAATATCTTCTACATCTTGAACTTGCTGCTTGATCGCTACATTGACTTAGAAGTCCTTGTTTTTGTGGTTTTGACTCTACCAGTTTCAAATTGGACCTTTAATGTTAACCCAGTTTTTAAGCGTCGTCTCTTCAAATTAATTCAGATTCAAGTCTTTACCGTGCAGAACAACGAACTGGTGAAGCATCTCCGTGAGCTGCGCGGTGCAGAATATGAGATAAAAGTAATTAGAAAATGGAATAAACTCAAATCAAATAGTGCTGACAAGGATGCCGAAGATAAAATTGTTACTGAGAATAAGATAGGCATCGAAAGGTTGTCAACAACGAGCCAAACTGTCTTAAAACGTGAAAACAACAAGAAGAGTTATATGGATTTTATGTAAGCTGTCAATAAGCACCATGAACAGTACAACACATTACATCACTCGGTCTGTGACGCTGAACGCATGGCTGCATTCATCAGACAGATATTGGTGTTGGAGCGCCACACTGAAATCGCCTTGATCGAGGCCCCACAATGCATTTCTGTCTAATAGAGACCCCGCAGAACCTCAGCAGCAGCAGCCTGGAGACAATTAGATCAGAGCGCCTGATTCTCTCATCAGTATGCTGCCGCTGACATTTCACTGCCCGCCTCATCATATCACACACCGAAACGCCAGAGCTGTCAGGTGTGTGTGTGTTTGTTGGAGATGGACTGACGCTATTCTATCTTTTAAGCTTTTAAGGATTATATTTCTGTATTTATTATTTCAACTGGAATCGAGTATAGTACACAAGAATTAAGATGGCCCTTCGTGATTGTGATGTTTCTAAGCTGAGCTCGAGCTCAGACGTCTTCACAGGCCAGTCAAGTTCCTCCACATCAAACTGGGAGCATTGTGGTGCAGCATTGTCATGTTGAATCAGCACGCAGCAGCCTTACAATACTGTATAATTAGGATTTCCCCTTCAGAGGAACGAAGAGACCTTGCACCAACTATAGAAACTAGTTCCAGACCAAAAAACATGAGGAGAGCTGTATCTGCAGAGAGAAAGCCGGCAAAAGTCCACATATTCTCTCCTCCAGAAGACTCTGGTGAAAGTATAAGTACTGATTCAACTTCTTTACTCAAGTAAAAGTAAGGAAGTAAGGACGGGCATTTCTACCATTTGCCATTTGTGGTGAAGCTCACGTCATATTAATATAATTCAAAGACTATTAAAGTTAAAGGTAGAATCAGTAGGATTTGTCCCAGTTGTTCCTGAACGCACCACAAAGACAGTTGATTGTTGAGTCTCATTCCCAGGACATCAAATAGACACATGTTGGGTTGGTAAAGCGTCCCGAGCAGCAACAAAGAGAGAAAATAAGAAACTCTCTGCAGATACGAGACACTAACACGCCTTTTCTCCATGTTCCGGTCTTCCTCTCTGTCTGTTCACGTCTTCTTGCGTCTTTTACGTCTTTGTCTCGTCTCGCTGCGTCTGCCGTGCGTGATGTGCTCTAAAGTTGTTCACCTTGTCGCTCATGTCGTTCACTCCCGAAATGGCTATACGGTTATATTTCTAGGAGAATGTCTCTGCTCCTGGACTGAGAACAATTCCCCTCCTAATCAACACATTCATGAATATAACAGTTACATTTGTTATGCATTTCCACACGAGGCGGAGGTTATTTTGTGCGGGAAACTGTGGCGACGGCGTGAGAGTAATCAACAGAGTAACAGTGACGATAAATATCAGGCAAAATATTGAAAGTATCTGCATACGAGGGAAGTATTCTGCAACTAAAATGACTATAATAGAGAGTAGAGACTCTTTTGTAAGCGAGGCTGTCTCTCCTATAAAAAGATAAGCACTTAAACAGGAGTTCAGCTATAAGATTCTATTATGATACGAACAACCGTAAACCAAGTTTTGGGTGATGATCGAAACAGTTTGCACGATGTAATATAAACTCTCCCCCGAGTTCTGTACGAGCCACCGGAGGAGAATTCAAATTTATCACTCTGGACGTTATCAACAACACCAGCAGATGCAGGGAAAAAAAACACTGCAAGAAATTATCTCCTCTGCTTGATTTGTTTTTTTTTCATTTGAATGCAAATGAATACACAGATTGGAAAAAGAATATCAAGGTTGAAGCGGTGATAGTCACAAACTGGGCAGCCGGTGGCAAGAACACCTGCAAGCGTGCAGAAAGCGTAAACGCCAGCGATTCATGTTGAACAGCAGCGAGGACGGACTGAGAAACAGACAATGCAGCCTCATACTGACACTGCCAAGCAAACACAGCCAAAAAAACATGTGATGCCACCAGCCATGAATGGAAACAGCGGCGGCGCAGCAGCCTGAGTGTTCGAGGTCCAACAGAGAAAACAGTTTAACAACCAGCTGACAACCGAGGACAGCAACGTGATTATTCGCTCCGTCTCTAAGTTGTCCAAAAAAGAGAAATGTGTGATCATCAGACAGCTCGGACGGCAGGAGAAAATGTTGGCAGTTAACATTTCTGCAAACCGCAGATACGTCCAAGGTTGACATTTGTATCACAATCACGTGACGTGGTTATTGGCCACCTGTCGCAGACGGAGGTAGAGTTACTCCACTGGATATTTTTAAGGAGACCCGAGGACATTTCTTCTTTGTGGCGACCAAAACCGACTATTTGTCTCAGGAAGTCGGACGATTTAAGCCAAACCTTGATGTTTTCCTAACCCTAACCAAGTCATGTGTGCGTCTAAACCTAAACAGAGTATATAGTATATATTTCACTACTGGTCAGACTTCATAATCATGATGTGTAATTCTATTTAAACATGACCCCAGTTGTAATAAATCCTTTAATAAATGGGCTTCGCCTTGACAGACTGAGACAGGACAACATGTTTTATTTGTATAGAAATCAATAAAGGAAACTCTGACAGAAGACGAGGTTGGTTCAAGTTTTGTGGGGTTTTTTTTATATTCCCTCACTGTTTCATCTTTCTGTTTGTGTGGAGAGAATACAAACACACACACACACACACACACACACACACAGAGCTGCTGTTCTGTGGACCTCAGTGGGTCGGAGGAGGCGGTGTGTGATTGACAGCTGGTCGGGATCAGGTGGAGCCGCGGCGCTGAAGGTTTTTGAGGGCAAACGGAGCCTCGGAGAGACATTTAGACGGACGGCGACGCCGCAACAGATGTGACAGTTAAACCTCAATGTGACCTGCTGCACACAGACACACACACACACACCTGATGGTATTTTTGATAATATCCATTAACGATTCAGGAGTGTCTCGTCCCCTCGCTCCCTGTGTTCAACTGATAAACACTCACAGACACGTTTCCCAGCGTCACAACCTTCGTTTATTCGAGAAAAACAGAAAAAAGATCACAACAGTTTGTGGGAATTAAAGACGACCTCGACGCGCCTCTAAAGTGCCTCGTCTGGGTTCGTCGCCTTAACAGAGAAACACGACTGAGTTAAGTCACAAAACAAGACCTTGAACATTAATGACGTAAAAAGTCATCAGCACAAGGATTTCAGTTTGTCTTGTTAGTTAGAAGTCACTACATTTCTGCAAAATATAATGTTTTCAAGTTCGGAAAGGCTTAAATTTTATTGCTTAACTTCTATTTGTGCCAGCAGTCCTGGTCACTAACGGTGCGAACATGTCTGCAGAATAACAGACTAATGCTGCTCTTTGCTAGCTATCCGTGACCGTAGCTAGCTTCTGTTAGCTAGCCGTGGGGCCAGTGGACCTGGAGTTTGTCTGAACCGGGCCTCCGGATCTCAGCTGCGTCAGCTGCTGAGTGAACGCAGCTGGACGACGGCCCGGAGCTGAACTCCAAAACCAATTAGGTGAGTTTGACAGTTATAATTACAGGTTGTTGTTCCGCTGCCACGAAGTCTCTCGCAAAATCTACTCATGTTGCCTCGAGCTGAAGGCGAGCGGTGCAAATTATTTCTTCACTTGTCTTTAAAACGTTGGAACTAAATTCATTTTATCAATGAGAAAACAGTATTTCATTCATGTCTTTTTTTTGGCTGGTAAACAAAGAGCAAAAAAACAATTAGACTCCGTTTAACGATCAACAACAACAGTTAAGGATGTGCTTTAATCAATTTCATTTGTAATTGAGTTGATAACATAATTACTGCTGCTGAAAGTGTCTTTCAGTTTAATTACTGGTTTATTAGTTCTTTGGAATGATCTTTTTAAAAGAGATCTTTCACATCCGGTTTGTCAAAACACACAGTGACTGATTAAGGAGCGACAACAGAAAGTTATTAAAGTTTAATCTGAATTCAACGTTATAAAGAAACGTGTGTTTCCACCAGGAGGCGCTGCAGCTTCCTCTGCACGATTAGACAAATCCAGGCTGACGATGGGACTTTTCTGTGGTGGCTCAGTGGAAACTGGTGGGGAAGCTGTTTCTAAGAATTGAAGGGACACACACAGAAACACACACACACACATACCTGTGTTGCCTGCGTGGTTGTCAAGGCAACCGGCAGACTATAGGGATGACAGCGGCGTGTCAAGGAGGCAGGAAGAGGACGAGTGTGTGTGTGTGTGTGTGTGTGTGTGTGTGTGTGTGTGTGTGTGTGTGTGTGTGTGTGTGTGTGTGTGTGTGTGTGTGTGTGTGTGTGTGTGTCTGCTGCGTCTCAGCGACAGTCTTTGAAACAATTAAAGGCTTTATTAGAGACTTGAAGTCATTGTAGAGTCCAGAGTCTCAGTTAAATCTTCTTCACGGCCTGTTTATGTCGTCTTCTCCCTGAATATATTCAGATTACTCTAATAAAAGTAATGAAGTCGCAGCCTGATGGAGAATGATTATCATAAATAAACCTTTAGTTAGATTTGCGTGCGTGTCACAGTGAGGGATATCGGCCAT
>OMLP01017998.1:0-17170 GCA_900302685.1 Spondyliosoma cantharus | reverse complement strand
CTCTCTTTAGTCTCTCTTCATAACAGAAAATTTACTGCTATTTGGTGAAACTGGCATTGCAAATTGACACCATATCCTCGATAATCAAACCAGATTCTCTGTGCCTCTAAAACAACACACCATTCCTGTTAGAGTGGTCAGTGTGCAGCATGTGCCAACTTCTTTCTGTGCTAATTTTGCTGGCCTCCAACATATGTCCGGCTGAATGGTTCAGTTATGTGTCAACATCTGCTTGATAAAACTACACCAGGAGTCTCTTTCATCGTCTTTACATGCACTGATATAAATGGCCACCTCAAAACACAGCTGTCATCGTTTTGATTTTTACGGCGAGCGAGAGATGGAGAAGAACCCTGGATTGGTTGAAGAGTGAGATTTCCCTCAGGAGCAGCAACCATCCAAATGTGTTGATCCCCCCCCTCACCATAAATTACACTATCCCCTGGCCCTTGGCCACGATTAATCACATGACCACAGCAGCCAGATTAAATCTGTAGCCTTGGACTGTTCTCCTGTCTCACTCTCTCTCTGCCTCTCTTTCATGCACGAGGCACACAAACAATCAACAAGCACACACACGCACACAACATCAGCTGAGCACATCGTAACGTATGTGGTGACAAATATACAGGTTACAACTACGAGTGTGCCATCACAGAAATTAGTCACTGTGTGGATGGTGTGTCATCATCCACCTGTTATGTGTCACTGTCTGTAGGCTACAGCTCCCGATGCTGTTTGCAGCCTGTAACTCAACACTTCACTGCAGAGGTTTAATTTTTTCACGGCCAGACCTGCATCGCCACGGCAACACTGGCTCTGGGCTTGTCCCTGACACTTGATATGCTTTCATATTTCAAGAAAAAAAATGATGTAAGTTAAACAGGTATGACATAAAAAAGACTTTTACTTTCATAAAGAGCAGAGACAATTATTTTACAGATCTACAGGGAAAAGCAAAGCAGTATATATTGCATTGTGGGTAATGTAGGTAACGTAAAAAGCAAATCCACTGGTGTAACATTGCACTGCTATAAAACTGTTGGACTCATTAAGGACAGTTTACCTCTTTTATTCCACACATTCTTAATTTTTTTTCTAAATGTGGTTCCCACTTTACCCACAATGCACATCTTCCCCTATTTCAGTATGTTTTAAAGAAGAATTGATTAATTAGGTAAGCAAGAAAATAATTGCTGGAGAGCTCATAAGGAAAATCATTGTTAGTTCCAGACCTATTTTCATATGATGGTCTTTGATATGAATACCACATGGAAAAACATACAATTATTCATTTGAATTTGTGTCATTGTCACTTCACATCCCAAACTTTAATCTTTACAGTGTACTGAAATACATGCTGGTGTTTACAACATGCCTATTAGACTAAATGTGCCTTCACACCAAGCCTGCCTTTTCATTTAGACAAGCTTGGAAGGCTTAGAAAGTGTTGCTAAAAATGGGACACTGAATTAAGTAGCAGAATGTCACTATGGAGAACATCCTCTGTTTTTTAAATTTGGATTGTAAATGGTGAGCTAATATTAGATCTGAGATAACACTGGGTTCATTTTCACACTGATTTAGGTTGCAAGACCATCTAATAATGGTATAATGCTGAAGTGATATAATGCTATTCTGTAATATAGAGGTTATAGTAGTTATGGTTATTTGAATGCATTTTATTTGTATTTGAGAGAGAAAATACAAGAAAAGCAACGGATGTGATGTAGGTAGGGGGTCTAGCTCGAGCTAATTTGCAGTGCCGGTCCCATTTTTGGAGTATAAAAGAAAAAATGTCAAAAACAAAGTGCAGGTCTGCGCTGTAATGTAAAGCGGAAAGGAGCTATAGCTGACAGCAGTATCTGTGTGATAAAAAACCTGCCTATGACGTGTGTGAGACTTGCCAGAGAGCAGTGATGTGATAAGAAGAAACACATGGACCGCCAGACATGGGTGCTGCCGAGGATGCATTAAGCATATGAATCAGCCAAGGGTAATGCAATATGTAAATGAAACAGTTGTTGAAGTGAACATGCCTGCTGTTGTTTCAAAATTGCATGTGAGGAGCGTGGGGCACGACTCAGTGGTAACACATGTGCACGCTATACTGTTTTTTCCTCTCTGTCTGAGCACTCTACCTCAGGAGGAGAGGGGGGAAGTGTGGATAGAATTATTATTTTGTTAGCCCCAAAGTCAAGTCGCGTTAAGTAACAGGTAGATTTCCGTTAAATGCCCAGCGTCAAACAGTTTTAGGGTAGAGCACGGAGGTGGTGAGGTGATGGAGGTTGAGCGGAAAAAAAGCTAACAGAGGGGGAGGCTGGGAGCGAATGCCAAGAGCCCTGGATATTAAATGACTGCTGTTGCTGCTCGGACAGTGATTTATGGTTCAGCTTCCGAGGTGTAGGGTGTGTGTGGGGAGGGAAAACAAGGACGGTTCCACATGAAGGGGGATATACATGTAAACAGATATTCCACACAACGTTTGCAGAGAGAATTGAATTTTCATGATAACTCTGTGCGCGAGTCTATACATCAGTATGTGTTTATGAACAGTATTACCTGACAGTGAGGTGAGGCTTTGTGCTCCTGTGCCTTCTAGTCAGCGGGCTCTGACACCAGCAGCTTCCTCCCCTCCTGCCCTCCCACTGTCACCTTTATTAACAGTCTGCCAGGTGGAGACTTTCTTTCCTAAGTGTCCCACTGTAGCGTCAGATTTGCTGAGGTAAGTGATGAGCCGAGGCACAAAGAGCCTGTGGGAGGGAGGCAGCTCTCCCTCCTGTTCAAAAAGCACTGTTTACAGGTAACACAGAGCAGCAATATACACTAGTTTAAGACAGTACAATACAAAGCACCTCAGTGTCGGGTGGTCTGCCCTGTTGCTCACATCTATGTTAATGCGCCCTGGCTGCCTTTCAGTCTACTGTCGAAAGGTTGGATTTGTTTTCACAAGAGCTGCGTAGTCCTGCCATGACAAAATTTGCCTCTATGCTTAAGACGTTTGATTAAAGAAATACTGTGCTGTATTATGTAAACACTCTTGATGTGACAATGGATTAGGGTTGGGCCGGTGAACAGCACCAACGTCCATCTATGCTGGTTAAAAACACTCAACCATTCGGCCCTGACCACTGTAACATGGTGATTTAAAAGGTGCCTTACCAGAGAGCACAATGAACAGCTCATGAGTTGTTTTTTATTATTATTGTAAGTTATTTTTTCCAATTAATCTTGCCCAGTTAGGCAAATTTATATGATTGCTTAAATTTGTGGCAGCTGTGTTTCTTTTTCTGAGGGCTGCTGTTAATGTGTTTCTTTCTATCCTGCCGTTGTTATTCACAGTTTTCATAGCCAAGCCTCGTCAGTATGGCTAGTGTGCTCACCTTGTTTCAAGCTTCAGAGGCTGAATGCAGCCAAGTCACAGACACGCGGTGCGAAGACGAAGGCTGTATGTATGTTGGTGGTGTCGGGATACAGTGGAGGTTTCCATCAGAGCGACAGTGGGAAATGACGATGACTCCAGTGGTGAGCCACTGAGCAGCACTGCCTCATCTCAAATCTAAGTTAAATTCAGGACCACATTTTGCCTCCTAATCAGGGACTTTTCTATTGTTGGCTATTTATCAACTGCCAATAATACAAAGCGCGAACTGCGAGTTAGCAACTTCTAAGTAACTGCTCCTGTTAACAAAGTCTGGCTAATAGCATCCACTCAACTCGGACAAAAAACACAAATATAATGTTTTAATTATGAGCTTTAGGGGAGAAGGTGGGCAGATTTTCAGACTAGCTGTTTCCCCTTGTTTGCAGTCTTCATGCTAAGCTAAGCTAATGAGCTGTAGCTTAGTATGTAATGGAAAGATATGGGATTAACTCTCCTATTCTCAACAAGAAAAAAATACCAATGACTCCCAAAATGTTTCTTCAAGGTTTCTGTTCTAAAACCTGCCACACGTTGTGCCCAGGTTTATTTTAAGAAAGGACATTTTTCATAGTTTTAGCAGCCTGTTTAAATTCTACATAGTGTTTGTGTCCCACAGAAAACCGAGAGGGAAAGATTAAAATGTGTGTGCGTTTGTACGGCTGTTGCTTCTTTGACAGACACTATTACTGCTGTTTAACATCTTCTGTAAGATTAAAAGTCATGATATAAAGTCATGAGAGCTCCTTACTTAGAAAATCCATGTGCCCCTCTTGGGAGGTACAGAAGATCTCCACCGCCTGAGAAAAAAGACAAGGAATATAGAGGTAAGTATTAGACGAGTTATGGGATAAACTCCCCGGTCTTCAGTCTAAACCCCCTCGACTCAACCTTCAAATAACACCCCTGGGGTATTAAGCATTTGCTGAATGACTTGGCAAAAGAGATGTTACAATCCATAGATTTATGTTACTTAGTGAAGGTTGACAAAGCAGACTGGCTTTTTTTCAGCGATGCCCTGCTTGACATTCTCACACAGACACACCTGGGAGCTCCTCAGCAGAACCACAGTCCTCAGACTGAGGGCTGTTAGATTTACTTTTATATCAGACCCTCAGCCTGACTTTGATTTACATCATCCTTTTATCCATTTTTGTTTAGCGCGCAGTTATACAGTAATTATCTTAATCCTCGCGAGACATGGGGGGGGTTTATTTTCTCTACAAAGCGTGCATGTAGTTGGCTGTGTATTTGTAGTACAGTGCTGTAGGTGCTGCCATGCGTGTGCTGTGAAGGCTGTCGCTGTGCATCTAATCACAGCAATCTCAGCCAAGAGTGAAAATAGACTATTACACCATCTGTGTGTGCATACATTCAAGTAAGAGAGCCCTATAAAATTCCAGTCTTATCCCTGTTGCACAGCTAAGTATCCTGTTGTGCAGATTCGAAATGAAGTCACATTTATAAAGCTAATGATGCTGGTGGCAGATATTACATTTGAAAAAGAAATGAAGGAAAGACATCAGATTGTTCAGATTTGTGCAGTATCATTAACTGAGGCGAGCTTTATGTGCTTGAAGAAGGACTCTAACCGAAGTGATCCCAGTATTTTAAGGTCACTGGTCAAAGACTTGTGAATAAACGTGCATATGCAATGCAAAGATTAGCCATAGAGTAATAATTAAAAGTAATGAAGCTTATATTATGATGTGAGTCCTTACTGTAACCACCAACAGCTACAGTTACATGACTGATATATTACTCAATTACAAGTAAAACTAGTGGTGTTAAAAAAATAATCAAGTCTAAATTACTCCCAGCTCGTGCTCTCTTCTGCTCAGTGGTCATGGTCACCTCTCCAAACCTGCACCAGCTGCAGAGTTTTGTGTTTTTTGGTCTGTATGTCAATTAATAAGGGTTTTCATCAGCCCGTCTGTGTTTGTCAGATAGCCTTATTAGCTTATTATAATATTAATTCAAATTGTACTCGGTACTCATTTATGATTTTAAAAGTAACTAAGCAGATTACATGATGTAATGCATACTTATGTATGCGCAAAATTACAGACATGAAAAGATACTCAGAATGGTACAATTACACTAATATGAGCATTTGTAATTAGTGCCTTCCACTCCTGCTTTCTACTGTCAAAGCATTAAAGTCTCAGTTGTTCATTTATGCACTCAGATTTCTGTCTCTTAAAGGTTATAGGGTCATGGTAACAACTGACTCCATTATTCATACCACAGAGAAGTTATTAGCTGGAGTCTTTAGATGCAGCTTACTGTGGCAGAATAAACATTAGGCTGCTGGCTTTGACACTGAGTTGAGGTATAAATAATGATGTGACATTCTGATCTCAGTAGGCTTTCTGAAGTTGTCTCCTCTGGACAATGATTAGCTGTATAGTGTACAAAAGCATGTGTAAGGGTTATATTCTTTCTGCAGAAACCCAGTGCCCTCCAGTGTCAACCTTTGTTGTAACAGTTTCTGATAAAATGTATGTGTAAAGCAAAAATAACTGGGCAAAACATAAAAACACAGCTGTATATGTTGGTTTTCTCTTTAGAGTGCAGAAACCCAGTGTTGACACAGCACACACAAGCTGTGCTTGAGATTCTTTCAAATGATACTCTGTGGTCTGGCAGTTAATTATCAGAGTGAACGGGCAAACCAAACAACAGCGAGGCCAGGCAGCTCACACGTTAAAAATGAAGCATGAGAAGGGAGAGATCAGATAGTCCTGTGAGAGCCCACTGGACTGGAGTGTGCATGTCTCTACTGTATGTGTTTGCATCATAGAGTCCTTTGCCTTTCATTGCCATGGCTTGACTGTGTGGTGAATTTGTTTCATAACAAGACCTAAACTTTAAAACCCACTTCTCAATACACAATGCGCTTTTGAGAGCAGCACATAATTATAGTTATGGAGTGTTTGGCAACCATCTCGCTCTTAGAATAAGAAATGCCTGTCTTAAGCCCCGTTGATACAGGGAGGGACAGTTATGCCATTAAAAGGTACGAAGACACAGTGAGGGGTCATTGCTGTTCTGCCTTTGACCCAGCAGGAAAAAGACTGAGCAGTCAGGACAGGATAGAGGTGTAATGTGTTGTATGTGGGATCCACCACCAGCATAACAAACATCGAGATGCAATTAGCAGCTACAGTAACTCAAAGAAGGACGACACGCTATTTGGAATCACACACTGGGGTGGCGTTATGGTGGTGTTTTTTGGTAATAAAATCAAAGTGGGCACAATGAAGGATCTTTGTTTTGCTGTGTAAAAGGAGCTTATGATACAGATATCCCTCAGTCAACTTTGTAACAAGGTGGTGCATCAACATGTAAATTTTTGACCTTTCAAAATGTGACCTTTTTATGTATACAGTACACCCACTTCATTTCTCTTTCATTTGATGTGACGTGGCTGTGGCTCAATGTGTCTCCAGGCCACAGTAAAATAAAGCATTTTTCTGTGGCCTTGGAGCCACACTAGACACTAGACCCGCTCTGCAGTCACAGCTAGAATTATATCACATGCTACCTTTTGTCAAAGTCACACGAGTGGAGTCCAAAATGTTGCACACAAGTTTCAAGTCAGGCCAGTCCAATAAGGATGGGTGGATGTGTATAGATAAAGTTAGTGTACAATGCTGCACAATCATTATGGCAATCTCAGTATGCTTAAGTCTGCAAAAAGTCATACTTTCTGCTTTCTACTTTCCGACTATGGCTTCACACAGAGTCAGTAATGGTAATTGTTACAATTACTCAGGTCATCAGTCAATGAAAGAGCTACCAGGGCAGATGAGCTATCATTATCTGTGATGACTACCTGTACAGTAAGATCCAGTCAAGTGTTCTCCAGTTGAAAAACAAACAAAAAAAAAGTCCCATCAGAGCCTCTCCATCTCATATCAGACAACCACGGCAAAGCCTCAATGAGCCAATAGAGCGCTGGACGATGAAGAAGCCTCTTGTATTTTGTACCATTTCTCTTTTTTTTCTTAATCATTAAACAGTCACAGTGTACATATTATATATATATACGAGTCTTATTCATTTATTACCTTTTTATTAAATTGCTTATTTTTTACTATTATTATTGTTTAATGTTATATTGAACTGTCCTTTGGCTGCTGTGACACACAAATTTCTCCGTTTGCAGGACTAATAAAGGAATTCGGATTCTGAATTCAGATTAATTTAGCAGTTAGTTACCGGTTAATGGATGTCAGATGATCAATAGCAAAATAAACCAAAAACTGACGTCCGAACTCCAGTGTGTTTTGTGTTGCATCTTTGATCATTCCTGACTTTGTTTCCAACATGCATGAAGCCATTGTTCACTCTCCAAGTTCCATCACTTTGGGGTCTGCTCGAACAACAGTAACAGCAGCACATCACACATGCATTAAACTTGCACATGGTGTTAAACCCCTGTGTTGTTCCTAGGATGCACGAAAAGTGCTGTAATGTGCTAAAATATTGAAAACAAAATGATGAAGCGTGTACGGGGCAGGTGAGTGGGTGGAGTACCTACCGTATGTGGAGAGAGATAGAGGGAGAGAGAGAGACAGAAAGAGAGAGAGAGAGAGGGGAAGAGATTCTGCTGCACCGAGCAGATTTGCAGGGCCAAGGTCAAGGTCACAGCAGGCTTACTTCCCGCCAGAGGCAGAGGTAACCTGAACCAACAACTGCAACACAAGAGAGCCCACACTATCTCCAGCCTGGGTGTGAAATGAAAAAAAAAATAAATAAAAGGTTGCCCTTGTGCTGGTGTGAATAGGCGATCTGTGAAAACATATGCAGATTTTATGCATGCAAGAGATATTTTGTGTGTCCACAGATCAGATGATATCGTAGGTCATGTGATGCTTTTTTTTTTCAGTTCTTTTGTCAGACGATTCTCCCGCAGGATTTTTACTATGATTTTTCCACATAGCGATGTTATCATCAGTATTTGAAGTGTTAAATCATAACTTATCAATGTGTCAATGGTGAGACATTAAATGCTCATAACAACAATCCAGCGAAACAACTTCAACGTCCTTGTTGGTGCTCAAAGCAGAACCGTTCAGTCAGGCAGCTCAGCACACACATTAAAATATTCATGTGCTCTACATGAACTGTGCTTTCATCTATAAGTTAAACCTTCGGGAGAGGGTGTAAGCATTTTACTTTGATAGTCTGGTTCTAATAAACATTTTGGTGGAGTAAAATGTGTCAGCGAGGCAACAAAAGGGTGAGACGGTGTGTGAAATCAGAGCTCAGGAAGAATCTCATAACATGTAACATGTCTCTCTGGCATGGCGGATTTGGATTTTAGTAACCATGCTTGCTCCATGCTCTCTTGATGTGATGAGAAAGCACGGCTGGTAAATGTATTTTAGAGGGTAATTTATTCAACATTTTTTTCCAGGCTTTAAACCCAGGATGCTGCAGTTTGCCTGAAGCTAGTGAGGCGCAGAGTATATTAAAGTTTGGTGAAACAGAACAGAATTCAGACCTCGAACATACAAAGCTGCATATCCAGGCCAGGTTCAATCAAATATTTTTATGCCACATGCTTCTTGTGGAGGATGTGATCACTCCAACTGAGAATCAACTCCAAGATGCCCAAACTCCGTCACCTCCCTTGTATCAAGAATCTGCTCCACAACAAGATTACACTGAATCCCAACACTCAGCCCCAGTGAGACCAACATCCTGCTGACGAGCATCAGATGATTCACGTTGGAGCTGTGCAACATGACCAAAAACTTATACCCTGATATACATCTTTTCATATCCAGATTCTTGTGTTGATGGTAAAAGACGTTACATCCTTTCATTAATGTCAAATAGGACGGGTGCATGTGAGTGTTAACATCGTCAAGACAACTCAGCTGTAAGATTATGACTTTGGCTAAAATGAAACAACCGATGTTTGGTCTTCAGACATTTCCATGTTTTGAAGGGTCTATCTGATTAGTGACAGTGTGTTGATGTTGTTCCTTGAACATCATGATTAATGTTTTTCCAGGACCATAAATACAACTGACCAAGACCAACACCAACAACACCAATTTGTGTAATGTCATAGCTTTGCGACTCTTGTTGATGTTGCTTCTGGAACATTTGAACAAATGTTGATCCAGGACCATCAATTCTAATTACAAGAACGGGACAAATTTTTTTGGGAATTCAGATTTTGCTGTTATCAAGAATCAACTCGGATAAGCTCTCAGGAAATGTCCAAGTTGTTATTTTGATCACGATGATTACTCTGTTGTAAGCCCAAACCAAAAGAAAACTACAGTATATGAAGAAGAGGGGCAGTGAGAGAACCAGTGACTGACACCCCCAGCTTACACTGTGTATAACTGAGAGGCTTGCCTGCATAGGTGTCAGCCATCTCACTGATGGACTCCCTGACAAGCTCAGCTCACAGGGCCAGGCAACACTAATGGGCTGTCTCCACTCTTTTTTTCACTCATGTATAAGCTCCGTGAGATACCTGGAAGGAAGTCTCTTCTCAGGGTAGCTGCTAGATAAGAGCGGTCACCTTCTTTACAGGAAAAGACCATGGTCTCAGACTTGGCGGGGCCGTTTCTCATCCTGACAGCATCACACCCAGCTGCAAACCAACACACCGGAGATTTCAGTAAAGCTAGCTCTGTACTTACTACAATATCATCCACAAATAGCATAGCTGCCACCATGTCACTTATCTCCAGACGTCAGTTGAGACCCCTTGTCAGGACTTCCCAGCATATCTTGGATGTGTCTGACTCCATGCTAAGCAAGCAGGCATAGCTGTCAGTCAGTGTGAACAGATATGATATGACTTGCAGTATCTCCCACAAGCTGTCTTTGGAAACAGCTCTGTAAGTCCTCTCTAAATCCATAAAACACATGTAGACTAGATTACAAAATTCCTGAACACATCACTGATCCACTGTAACACAGCTAGCGAAGAGGCCAAACTAGATTTAAACACTCCTCGACCTCAATCCACGGAAAATTAATTGCCAGCAACAACAATAATCAATTAACCACTCGAGTCATTTATCATGCAAAAACATTTGCTGGTTCCAGGATGATTTTCTGTCTTCTCCTGTTTTATAGAGAGGAAAATTGTTTGTCTTTCACCATTGGTTGAACAAAGAACAATTGGAGATGTCACCTTAAAACTGTGATGAGCATTTTTAAACATATTACAGACTAAACAGTTATTTGATTGAATGGAATTGGTTAACATTTTGGGAAATACGCTCATCAGCTTTCTGGATGAGAAGATTGACATCACCAGGAGGAATAAAGCTGGCTAAACTCTGTCCAAAGGTAACAAAATCTACCATCATCTCGTAAAAACACATTGTGGTTTTAAAGGGTTATGTGTTGGGCTATTCCTTGGGTCGAGTCTCCCATCATTGCCTGACAACATCACTGTGGCAACAAGGGTTTTGCTAATCTGTTGCTGACTGTTGACTTCATATCCACCGTACTGTAAAGAGAGTTAGAGGTGCCACAATTATGATTAGAAATTTAGGTCAATCAATAATCACTTTCAATTTTGATCATTGAAATCAAAAGCAGGATCAAAGATTCTCCCAGTATTTTGTTCTCTCCACTTTCTTGGGCACGTCCAAAGGAAAAAACAAACAAACCTGAACTAAAGATGATACTTTCAGTTTACCACCAGCCTCTGCACTTCCTGTGTGCACGACGACAATAAACAGACTGGCACTGGATACAACTGACAGCGTGTGAAACACTGGGTTTATTTTCTTTTTAAAGGGGATCCTTTATTGATTTCTTGGGAAGAGTGTTTACTCATGAGTGAAGAACTGTACTGAACTGAAAACATTGCCAAAGATCCCTTATTAATTTGTTTGGAAAGAGGGTTCACTCAGGAAAAATCTGACAAACAAATAAACTGAATGACTGTCTGTTGTTAATTATTGTTGAATCCCTGAATGTTTTTTTTTGTTCAACTCCGGAACCTTTATTTTTGATGAACATTATTTGAACTTGCCAAGCCCAGACCTGCACAAAGCCACCAGGATATGATCATGGTGCTGTACTTTTATCTTTTTAAAGAAATAATTTGAAAATGTACAGTTGTCAGGGCATTAACACAACAATCTCTTGTTTTTGTTTTGTTTTTTTACAAATCCAGAATGTGATAGTCCAACAATGTCAACAAAAAAAAAAAGAAAAAAGAAAAGAAAAGAAAAGAAAAGAAAAGAAAAGTTCTTAAGTCAAATT
Source organism: Spondyliosoma cantharus (assembly GCA_900302685.1). NCBI lineage: Eukaryota > Metazoa > Chordata > Actinopteri > Spariformes > Sparidae > Spondyliosoma > Spondyliosoma cantharus. The sequence continues at coordinate 5,493 of OMLP01017998.1, read as the reverse complement.
GAATCATGGCCTTAAAATGTATAACCAGATCAGGAATTTGTAGAATTGTGACACCAATAATAAGAGTGTCAATAAAGAGTATCAATTTTCTCATCTAACTCCTGTCTGGAAAATGCCAACAAAGGACTGTCCTTACTGGAGGGTAGCAACTTCTTGGTCATCACTGAGGTCATCAACAGAAAGCTAAGGTCTGCAGTGATCGGTTAGTGATGAAAACATAAAAGACCTCAGGTGAATTGGTGGGCCATTTCAGTCAGGGGGGGTTTTGACCATGGAGTGACTCAAGTTGTATGTTCCTGCCCTACGGAGGCACGCAGAGCAACAGTCAGAAACACTTTAACCGGATCTTGCGTGTAGACCTCCAGTCAGCCCGTCCCCGGCTTTCGATGCCTCATAGGGGAAATCTACATCAGTAACACAAACTGGCAGATTGGTCTCAACAGTTTAGAATTTGCCACAATAATCATAGCCTCGGCCTTCCTGCTATTTGGCCTTGGCAAGCAAGAGAAAACTCATAAAATAAGCAGCCTTATACAAACAAGAGCATATTTTTAACTATTAAGCTTGGGCATTCCTTTATTTGCTATTTGCTCCTCATAAATGTTTGTACCAGTTTCACATAAACAGTCCAATGAAGACAACCTAATTAATGCCATGTTGGGGGCCTATTACTGAAGAGATACAGTTGAGTTTTGTTCCGTTTGCCTCTGACAGCAGGGCTACAGAGAACAGAGATATGAGTTTAAGAGACACTGCCAAAACACAAGTTGTGTGAGTGAGTGTTATAAGAAGAGGACGGGGCCTATGTTTAGACAGGGGCATCCTGTGCTGGTGAAACAAGAAGGAACAGGTCTCGACATCACAGCGTCTCGGAGAGGAAGAAAGAAGCCAGACGTCCAATAATATTCTTTAAGTTGTTCACGCCGTTCTGTTTACATCGTCTCATGATAAATGGAAAAGCGCTCCAGTCAGTTTCAGTTTCAGTGGTGTTGTGTGTGAACTTTGTTGACATAAGAAAAACACTTTTCAAACATTTAAGTGGCCATTAATCATTAGTAGTAGTGTCAGGTCTAAATGAAATGACTTATAATAAAATGTCAACGCAAACATTATGATTTGGACACAGCCATAGTTTCCGAAGAAGAAGAAGAAGAAGAAGAAGAAGAAGAAGAAAAAGTAGAAGTATCTTTATTCATCACATACAATAAATAATATATAGTATAACCCATCCCGGAGGAGCAGTGGGCAGCCAACTTACTGTGCCAACTCCGGATCCAAGCCAGTGCCTTGGTCTGGGGCACTGACCGTAGAATGAACCTTATATATATGTTTTGATGGCAGTGGAAACCAGAGCAGCCGAATCCAAGGTGAGAACAAATCACAGCATCAGAAATGCCCCGCTAAATGTGAGATTTGAACCCAGGACCTGTGAGACAACAGGGCTAGCCACTGTGACACCATGCTGCCGTACCGTATCTGTAACTCTGCTTTTTTTACATTCATTCAATCCATGGTAATTTGCAGATCAAAAAATTCCAATGGTCACATAAATATTACATTCAACATTTCATTCCAAAACCGAGCAGTGTATGCAAATATTGTGATACAGCCTGTTCAATAAAAACTGATAAGAGCCATTCTGCTTTTGACACTTCCTGTACATTTTGCTGATGGTACTCACTACACTAGTAATGCAATATATTACAGTTTGGGGGAGTCACAAGAGACAGTTTAAAAAAGGGGCAGCAGAGGCTGAGTTATCCAGACTTTTACAACACTGACTGTAAAGAGACCTTTCTGGGTAAAATTGAGACCTATTATTCTTTTTTATTTTGTTCTCCTTTCCTTCAGTGTTTTATAGCTATAGTCTGCACCAACAGAAGCTCCTCTATCCCACAGAAAACTCTGCTTCTGAGATGCCTTGTCAGTCATCCCGCCTTTATTTCCGTGACTTTGTGACATCACACCACATCACCACACATTTGCATAATTTGGGCCTAGCAGCTAGTTTGCCTTTTAAGAATTGAACTACCACAGCTGCTCTGTTGTTGTTAGTGGTGCTGGCTTAGGCATGTGTGAGCTGACCAATCAGAGGAAACTGTGTATTTGGGAGGGGGGCCTTAAAGAGACAGGAGCTAGAACAGAGTGTTTCATACAGAATGTGAATACAGTGCTGCAGCACTGGACAGTATGTGGAAACTGATGTGATGATTGACCTCTAAAGGCAGTCTGTTCTTGTAGTACCTCAAAATAAAATTATGAACCTGAAAAGTTACATAATATGTCTCCTTTGAGTCACTGAATTAGGACTTCTACTTTTTATGAAGATGAAGTATTTTTCTAATGCGGCATTGCTACTATTACTTCAAAGTACCCTGTTGAGTTTTTGACCTTTATGAGTGCATCCCTGTTTTGTGGTCAGGTCACTGATCATCAACATTTGATGGTACGCACAAACAAAACTAGGTTAGAAGAAGAGGCATTCAAAAAAGGGTTTTGCAAATGTTTTATGAACAAGGAAAGACATCAAGGATACAAAGAATGCATTTGGTGAGAGATGACTCTGGCATGTTCACATAACTTATGTTTGTTTACAAGAAATTGCCACAGGGCACCTTTAAGTAAAGGATATAAATGCTTCTTGCACTGCTGTCCATGGGGGAACAAACACAAGACGTTCGATGAAATATAGGCTCATAAACACAGAGCGAAAATGATGGGTGGAAAGTGAAACAAGAACGGGAAGTCAGGTCATTAATCCAGCTAGCTGGTGCTCAGCGGGGTGTTAACCCCAGGGAGCAGCCATTTCTTAGTGATGCCATCCTCCAAACTCCAAAGGATGACTCATCGTGGACCCATCGAGGGCAAATAACATTCACACATGGTCTGGCATTGCAGCACGACAGTCCTTGGTGAGACACAAACTTAGCTACAGTCAGTCAAAAACTTTGATTCTGTTGGCAGTTCCTGTCTCGCAGGTGTCCTCTGTTCAAATACATCTTTCACTCTGTGTGTTGCCTAACAGCTATCTCTGTGCAGCCACACTTGTCCAAGTGCATGCACATGTGCACGTTAAAGTGATGCATGTATGAGTCTACAGTACATACTTGCCTAAGAGTGAGTCTGTTTTCCTCAGGGTAAGCCTGTGGAGCCTGCGACGTTTCCTCTCACCCTACTGTCAGGCACTGCTCAGCTGTTGCCTGCATGGCTTCTTAACGGTCTGAGGAGCAATGTACCCTCGTGTCCCTCCTCAGCACACCAACACACCCCGGTGACCCCAGCCAGGGCTAAAGGTCAGCACAGAGCCCACAGCTAGCAGCGGAGAGGTCACTCTGGAAAAGTTTCTTTGTCTCCTCTACTTAACTGAGAAACAAGTGAGTTCAAAGAGCTGTGAATACACATTTGCAACATTTAAGCCATTCAGTTTAGTGTGAATTCATTTTTTTATTGGATATTGGGTTTGATTGTAGTAAAGTCAAATTCAGTTTTAATTTGAGGGCAGTTTCAAAGTCCAAATTTAGTGGCAGGGCTTCTTGAAATGTGCCTTAAAGAGACTGTTTTAAGACTTCTGGTCTCAGCATGTATCACACTTTCACAGCAGGTCCGACAGACAGAGAAAACCAAGAGCCACGAACACCTCTCTGTAGCTAACACTGTGCGGCAGCTTACTTAATTATCACATTATTATTACAGCTGGCTAATATGGCTTGTGCATTCACATCAGCTCAAACCCGGTTAAGAAAAACAACCAAGAACCAAAAATCACATAATAAGAGCCGACAGCCACACAAACGGGTCTGCGAGGCTGTACTCAGGCACAGCTATACATTGACCTAAATGCTAACGTCAGCATGCCAGACATGCTCAGACTGACAATGTTAAAGTGCTGATGTTTAGCAGGCATTACATTCACCGTCAAAGATTAGCAATTGTTGGCATGCTATTTAGCACTAAAGTACAGCTGAGGCTGATGGGATATTTCTGTTTTCAATCATTTGGTTGTGAACGTTTATGACAAAATACCAGATAACGGACATACAACTGAAATTTTGACTTGGTCATGTTGATGGATGAAAAGTTAAGATTGTTATAATTTCTCATGAGGAATACATGAATGTCTCTACCAAATATAAGTATTCATCCAGTGAGATTCATCCTCTGGGCACCAAAAATGTTTGCACCAATGTTTACAGTTTTTGTAAGTGGTAGAGTGACCATCTAACAGAATGATAAAGCCACACCATTAACATGACTTAAAATCACAATCATAGTGTATATTGTATTGTTTTGTTTAAGACTAATCACATTTCATGATAAATATGAAAGTAAATTAACCGTTTCATAGAAACGTTATAATTATATAGAAAGACACAGAGGGCTCTATCTTAACGATCTGAAACGCAAGTATCAAACGCAAAGCACAAGTAGCTTTGTGGGTGGATCTCAGGCGCTGTTGCTATTATGCTGGCGGGATAAATGACTCTTGTGCCCGACGCAAATCTAATATGGGTTGGTCTAAACTAGCTACATTACTCATAGGTGTGGTTTGGGCGTAACGTGCAACAAACCAATCATCTCACATTCCCTTTAAAAGCAGGCACGCTTGTTCCATGGCGGATTGCTATTATAATGGCAGATTTGCCAGGCGCACGTTAGGAGCAGTTCACAGCCGAGGAGACCGGCGTTCTCGTCAGGGCCGTAAAAGACCGAGAAGTGGCATTGTATGGGGATGGGAGAAACCCACCCAAATTAGCTTTGGTTAAACAGGCGTGGGAGGAAATTGCCACAATTGTTTCTACGGCTGGCATCCCCAGGACATCGCACCAGTGCCGCAAGCACTACAAGGACGTCAGAAGATGGGGGAACTCCAAGCTTGCTGGCAACAATCGGACATGCCGTACAACTTTTTAATCATTAGTGACATGAAATAAATGTAACACAGCCATACAATAAATCAAAACAATGTAACGCAGCTTCGCAGGAAGAAGACCCTGGCCTCGGGAGCAGTGCACATGGGCCAGCTGAGGAGGGAACAGCGCAAACACCAAGGTGCAGAGGATCCAGACCCGCTACATACTGTGGCAGCATTGTCAGACCGGAGGACCACCCGTTCCTGCAGCTCCAGCAAACCGGGTTTGACATGCTGGAGCGGGAGCTGTCCGGGATGCGGCAATGTATTAATGCCCGTCTTGATTGCTGCAGCCATGGAGCGGGCCTCCAAACGCACCACCTGCTCCTGTTGTGCCCCTTCCTCCTCCCCCCACTCCATCTCTGTCCACCCACTCCACTAGAAGCACATCGCGTATTGCCAGTCCCAGACCCTCACGGCCACGGCGGGCGCGTCGCATGTCTATCAGAGGGGAAAATAATTAGTTCTTCTGTTTAAATCAACTTTTCATTTTCCATTTGTATTTTTTCTTTTTTGTTCATTTACGAACAGATTTTTCTGTTTGACAAAATGTAAATAAAGAAATGTCACAAAGACATACTTTC
>OMLP01017997.1:0-15455 GCA_900302685.1 Spondyliosoma cantharus | reverse complement strand
CCCGCCGCTCCACCCGAGCTGCCCCCCCGACGGCTGCGATTAGTATGAGGAGGAGGAGGAGAAGCTGCGGGGAGGATGGGAGGAGATGAGAGGAGGGTGAGATAGAGGGAGAAACATGGAGAGATAAGAGAGAGGCAGGATGTCTCACTGCTTCAACATGGAAAATCAGAGAGAGATTTTTGCTGTGTGGCGGAAGTTAAGACCAACTAAACCACAGACGTGCATCATCACAAGATTAATACAGGAGACATGTCTGCATGACCTGCACTCAGGTGCTCAGTACGTCTATATCTCCAATGCATCTGGGTTGTGACTTATTGTGATTCCACTTCAAGTTTTTTTGTCTTTAAGGCTGCATTAAATAGTCTTTACAGTGTCAAGATGTAACATCATGAAAAACACAGCTGCTGGATGTCATTCTATGTTGTTTTTGTATGTTGTACATATTTGGCCTTAAGAAAATAGAAGAATTTTAGGGGAATATCTTCCATGAGCCTATGTGAAAATGTATTTTGTGACAAGACCAGTGTCTCACTGAGGGGAAGAGAGGCGTTGATGTGGACCACGCACACCCCAGAACATCATTCTGATTAAATAGAATGATCTTTTGTGAAATTCAATACAAATCATTCGCAACAATTGTTAATCTAATACTATTATCTACATTTGAATTTGTTCTCCAAGGAAGAAGAACTTTCAGGCAGCCCTAAACAAGCTTTTGAGCTCAGCTGCTGAGAGCCGGCCAGCCCTGGAGGAGAGTCAGTGCAGAGCCAGATGATCTGGAGGAATAACCACCTGCAGTCACATCAGATTCTGCTCTGATCTGGAGCCATGTACCGATAGGAGAAGAGTTTTGAGATTACTTTTTATCTTTTGGGATTAAAAAGGTGATTTCTCTTCACTCCTGTTGATCAGCCTGACTGCAGCAGTGATCCAGAGGTGACCTCCATTGTCAGGTTGTTCTGTTCTGTAGTGTTGACTGCTGACTTGTTTCCAACTTGTCTGATTTTCTGACAGCTTACTTTTGCTATACATTTTTGTTTTGTAATGGTTAATTGTTTTGGCTTTTGTTGATGAAACACATATTGCGTATTGCAGAAATACATTCATCAGCATTGGAGGTGAAATAATGCATAGACAGATTATTTTGGATTAAGAGCAGCAGACTTTCAATCATCAAACCTGACCAGCCAGACTGCCCCAGGGAGGAAAGAGGCGAGATCCAGGACGGGAGCCGAGCTAAAACAGTTTAGATTTAAGGCTGCTCCTGGCTAACCTCTGGTCGCAGGCAAATAGTACTGAGGAAATCAGAGACTGCCCACATCTTTACAGATAACTGACTCCACCACATTATCCTGGATCAAGCAGTTGCGCTGGCAGGCGGACCGTGTTCTGAGCCGACAGGGTGCAGGAATACAGCAGGACGAAGAGAGGCTGAACTAGGTTTAGGTGGCCCTACATCAGGTTCATTGACGCTTGGTGCTTGCAAACAGTCAAAGTTAATGGACATTGTTAATCTGATGTCGAGCTCTTACTGTGAATGCTGACCACATTAGCATCACCGTCTTGTTGCTGCTATTTACACTCACCCAGAAGAAACTTTTAAAAATGTGGTTATGTATGTATGTGTATAAATAACTTTCTATATATATTCTGTGTTTGTGTAGCATGAAGGCGTTTACAAACTTTCATTATGCGACCCTGTGTTGTATGCTGACAAATACATCACTTTGGACATTGGACTTTGGTTCTGGTCCGGTACAATGTTATCACAATGGAGAGAAAGGATGACAAAAAATCTACATGAATACGATCAGTTTTAATAATACAAAAAAAAAAATCTTTTTAATATAAAATGCATCCATAGTTAATCCTCCAAGCATTATGCAATCCACTAGCGTACCAGGAACAGTCTCGGATGAAGTCATTTCTTTGAGTTTGACTGATGCGCTGTCTGCTCTGTGGATGTGCAGCATAACACTCTCATCGAGACAAATGTCTACGCATTTATTACATCTGGTGAATAAAGTGATTCAGACTCTGACATGTACTTAAGCAAAATAAATGGTTGAGAGCTTTGTTCTCACTAAATATGACAAAGGCTATAATGTTGTTCTGTGATGCAGTTTTTCTCAGAACAAGCTCCGGAGGGCAGACGGAGGAGGAAGAGCAGCAAATGAAATGACTCGCTCCAGTATTCCCACATCCATCAGCAGCCACATCAGCACAAGGAGGGCAAACACTCCATTACACACCAGCACTTAATAGTTCATATAAACCACTACTCTTAAGTATCTGGAGGTTCTGTTGTCTAGCATTCATTTATCCAGACAAAGTTCCATGCCAGCATTGCTGGAGAGATTTCTTTAACCAAACAGGTGGTCAGACAGTAGAATGTAATAAAGATCAACATATCTGATTCATTTTTTAGAAAAAAGGGGAGAATTGTAAATTGAAATGGTAGAATGAGCAGTATTTTGGTGCAAGAATCATAACTCTAAAAGCAACACCATGTCTAACACTATGAACACGTGTTATGAACATCTGCTGCCAATTCTGACCGTGATCGTAATCTGATCAATTAACCCTCCAAAATTCAATGTTTCCACCAGGGTTTACATTTATTAAGTCACAACGGGCTGCAGAGTCAGTACTTGGTAGAACAACAATTTCTGTTCATAAATTCCATTCCTAAAAATGTCTTTAGCAGAAGGTGAGACATTGTGACCAATAAATCCTGAAAAACACTGGACCACACCTTTTGATTAACAGCCAGAACTGACATCATCACACATCAGATGTTCTCATCATGATGAGCGCCCTGATCTTCATGTGCAAAGTCAGAGGTCTTCCTTTATTCTTTGAGCATATTGTGCTCACAAGGTGCACAGACATGAACCAAGTTCAATATGCCGACGATTCTTCACACTATATGTGTGAAGAATATGTATAGCATTGATACTTGGTACCTAAGCTGGGACTAGAAATGGGTATCAACACTGATTCACTGAACTGATTCAATATTGAATCTCAATGTCCCCGGTCCAGTTCCCATTGCATTTAAAATCGATTTGGTTATGGATATTTCAGTTATAATGCCAACTTTGCTTGGAAATGAAAGACATTCTGAGAGAACTAAGGATTTATATTGTACAAGAAACCCTCTAAACTGATGAATTATGAAAAATCTTTACGTTAAGAATTCAATTGAATAGTCTCTGAAATTTCATTTAGCATCTAATTATTAAAAATGCTGTGGTGATAGACCAAGACAGGATGACCGATGTATTTATTTATATACAGAAAGATCGATTTTGGGATTCCTGGAATCGATATCGGATCATTGAGCACCAAGCTAAGCACAGTAGGGAGTGGGGAGTGGAACTAAATACCCCCTTTGGGGAGCCTAGACTCAGAGGCTGAAGGTAGATAGCTGAGTGGAGGTGGGGCATGGCTCAACATGGGCTGAAAGGGGTAACTGTTCACCATAGGGCCCTGTAATAGCATTATACAGACATGGCTGTAAGTTACGTTCAACAAGGACAACAGCCAGCCAGCTCAGTCCGACTCCTTCATAGTTTTTAAGAGCAACTTAAAGACTTATCAAAGCTCGAACATGCTCACCTTAGAAATGAAAATGAAAATGCATCCTGAACCCTGACACCCAGCACCACAGCATTACAAACAGTCTTTAAACACTTTGCTGGAGGGCACCTGGACAGCTGCTGCTGAGGGAGCATCTCTCATTCACTTCCCCACAAAGAGTAAACAGCTCATCTGCTGCCTGCTGGGCTTGGCAGCTGTTCTGATTCAGACCCTCAGTAGTACAAGCAGAAAAATTACACTCCTACCTCCCCAGAATACGCTTCTACAATATGTGTGAAAATGGACAATAACATTGGAGCTTGACTGGGCTGTTGCTGCCTCATGACTAATGGCTATGGCTGCTTGGCATCTTGCCTGGCATTGATCCTAAAAAAGTGCCTTAACATTTTTAAATATCTTTTTGTTGATATAACCTCTTCGATCAGTTTGTGAAACAGCTTTTTAGGAGCACAGAATTCAAACTGAAGCCTTCAGTAGGACCATGAAAACTACTAGACGACAGTTTAGAGTATATACAATGCTCCCCATCTTTAAGGCCAAAACACCAGTGGAGAGTTATGTCTGCTGGAGTGTGTGGTCTTACACTCCTGCACAGTTAATAACAGCCTCAGGCCCCGAGACATTATAATGCTGTATGCTTGTGGTGTGTGGGGGACTAAATTATGTGAAATGCACAAAGCAGAGGGACGAAAACGTGCAATAAAAAAGTTTAGACGACACGAAAAGAGAAGAGAAGAGAAGAGAAGAGAAGAGAAGAGGTTCTGCAGAAGCCAGGGGATGTCAGCTTTAACTGAGTTAAAATGTTCTAAAACTGCAGTCGGAACAAAAAGTTGGATCATTAGGCAAACTTTGTGGAAGGTCCTGGAGGGTATGGGATCAGGCAACCCTACACATACTTTCTAAAAAGAGTGTGTGTGTTGGCCAAATCAATATAATAACTAAGTGAAGTTTTTTTTTAAAGCCAGTTTTTCAGTCAGTGGCAGAGGAGAGCTGTAAACTGATGTCTGTGAAGGTTTGAACAGAGCTGGCTGGTGGAGGGAAAGAAGGGAAAGAGAGGGAGAGAAAAAGGAGGAACGAGGGAAGGAAGGAAGGAAGGCAAACACACAGAACAACAACACAAAGTGAGGGGGGGGGATCTGGGCGTGGATTAGTTGGAAGTAGAATTTCCATAATTGAAGACACATTGGGAGGCCAGTGTGAAGACTCATAAACACACAGTTTCCCTGCTGCAAAACGGAGGACTCTTAAGAAAGCAAACTTCTGAAACTGAAAATGCTTGAATTTTCAGTTCGTAGTGGAAACTAATGACTCACTTTGAAGCAACACAGAAGGCAGAAGCTCTGAAAACAAAATTGATCCTTTAAAATGCATTTTCTCCTTGCTCTTTGTGACATTCACAAGTCTGAAACTGGTATACGCATTCTTTTGTACAAACCAAGTATGATTAGGGTCAGTCAGTACTTCACATTATTTTCCAACAGCGCACATCCAGGGTATGAATGTCACAGCCTCTAACAGCCGTCCTAGCAGGCAGAAAACACACTATCTTCATCCTGTTGGCCTGAGATTTATCAGCGCTGACTGCTGCTGGAGCTAATTTTACGCAAGATAAGCTTGAGAAATGAAATACAATGGCAGTGGTGTGGCGAACAAGAAGAGCACAGTGAACTGGTGTAACTTAAAGCCCACAGAGTTAACGAGGCTCTGCAGGCTCTGCTTGTTAGAATAATGGCTTTCCAGTTTGGAAAATGACAACTTATAACTGTTATGTGTGAGCTCGGTCGAGCTGGTTAAAGCTGACACCAAACCAGAGCTAAAGGAGTGTGAAAAATTGGACATATATTCATCTGGATGGTAAGAAATATTTGGTTACCAAAAACTGGCACTTAATGTTTCTGCAAACCACTGCTGTGTTCAAATTTGTATGTGTCACATGATGTGTACCACAAGACATTTCAACATAATGTGTCATAGCATGTTGATGAAGGCTCTCAGTCATTCACGTCACGGTACATCGAGGTGCTGTATCGTAGTCAGCTGAACTTGTTTCACATTTCACCTCTCATCGAAGAGGCTCCTTCAGTTCTAAGTAACCGGAGGAGTTGCAGGCTTTTAAACTCTGTGTGGGAGTGTCCTTACAGAGTCGACCCAACCGGCCTTCATGTGGGTTGCTAGGGCTAGATGAGCCCAGATGTGATTGGTTGTTAAGTTGTCTGGGGAGGGAACTCAGCATTGTAGGTGGATGATCAGTAATGTCTCAGGCCACCTCCTCTGTTCAAAGACGGCTGTTCCAGTTTGACACAGATGGATTCTTTTACTCCTCTTTCAGACCATCTGTCTTCTCTGGACAAGATGTTCACATTGTTGTCCTCACAGGAACGATTTGATTCCTTCAGATGTAGGTGGACAGCAGAGTCTTGGCCTGAGGAGGTGGCCCTCCTGTGTTGTTTTGTCTCCCCAATGTACACATCTGTTTATGCCTGGGTGTTTTGTCCTTTAGCATGGACAAGTTTCTGCCTAAGTGTGTTGGTGGGTTTAAAAGTGAAGCGGGATATAATGTTCATTGTGCTCCAGTAGGTGATGAGCGTTGAAACTGCAGACTGTCTACCAGGATATATTACAGCATGCTTTTTGTTTTCCTGAAACGATTTTCTATAAGAAGCACTCAGCCCACTAGCTCGATGCTAATACATGATGGGGATTCCCATTAACACGCTATTAATTTATCATTGTAGTCTATTATCAGCTTGTATTTGCCTTGCGGTCTTACGCACTCACAGACTCGACGTGATGGCAGTGATCACGTACAACTGAAGTCTGCAAGAGCTCAGTCCACAAGTCCAGAGGGAGGAGATTTTGATGCAGCCTAACTGCAGACTCCTGACTCATGATATATTGTGTCTAGAAGTGGATGAGTTAACTGGCTAGAACTTAAATTACTTTTTTTATTATGACAGAGAGAGTAAAGTACAGAAGAAAAAGGTACCACTGGGTGCCAGTATTGAATTCCAGGTATTGGTATCGGAACTGGTATCTGTACCCAACCCTAGTGTCAGCATAAATAGGCAACTGTGAGCTAACAAGTTACCCATATCGACTTTTAAAGGTGATATCATGTCAGTGTTCCAGTTAGTTTCACTGCCTCCGAGTCAACTAAAACACAGAATAAATGAATAAGTATCAGGTAATGCTGCTTCAAGGTTTATTCTACACAAACATTCTTACTTAAATGAAATGAAGAACTTCGGACAACTGTCGTGTAAACCTAAGTATGCATAAATAATTACAAAATGATCAAAATGACTATTTTGGACATATTTTGCAATATTCAAGTCACAGAAGCTGCAGTTTTTGGATAAAAGTAAACTGTGTGACAAACGACATCATAGCAAAGTCCTGTAGAGCGGAGATGTCCTGACCTACAAATCTGGTTCTCATCTAATCTAATCTCAGTTTTCAGTGAGATTGAAAATTGTGATGCAAAAATGATATCTCCAACTATTTGTGAATCACGCTGCTAAGTCCTTCAAAATGATGTCAATGTGATTTTTAGCGATATCATGCTGTACATACTTAAACCATCTCATGGCAACATGAAGCCTGCAGCAGATGTGCTGATTGGTATTAAACCAGTCAATCAATCGTCAACTATTTTAGGCATATGAACAACTGTGCATGCCTTGTTTAACCACAGTTCTCTCTTTGTTTCACAGTCAGGTTTTTAAAGCTCATGTGAAACCGGTAGGCATAGGGTGGAAACAGGCACCATTGACAAGCTGATTGACACTGTAACAGGGACAGCTTTTTAGGAAGTTCAGGGCTCAACATTAGACCTAGAGCTTGGCTCAAATAGGGAAAGTCTTATGCTCATTTTCCACTGGCTCAGTGCAGTATGCTGTAGCTGCATCATAATCAGACTATACATTCGAACTTGAAGCTCACAGCTTACTCAATGGTAGTAATGGTGCTGACCTAACACATTGTGACCTTTCTTTGGAGCAGAACCGAACTTTGATGGCCTCCACTCTCAACCGAGCCATGTCATCCCTGTAAAGTGACTGGTTTAACGTCTGTGGTCATGGATACAGCACAGCAAAGTGTGGGTGTCCAGCTGCAAGGAAATTCACAATAAACATCAAAGCTGTGTCCTGTCACGGTTCAGTGCAGCGCTGAGCGGCGGTGCTGCAGCTGCCTCGAACACAGCGCCTGTCAGCACGCTGCGGCCTGCCTCGGATATACGCTCAGTGCGTTTTTTCTGGATTCATTTCATACTCATGGAGGACCATGCCTGATTTATTAAGAAATATGTAAGTTGATGAATTTCCCTGCATAATGACTGGAGGACAGTAAATGAAGGAATTCTGCAGAATTTGGGACACTAACAGAGAGTCCAAAGGGAAGAACAGTGCAATTGCACATATTCTAAGTCAGTTTTATTTATTGAGTGTCAAATCACATCCAAAGTCAGCTCAGTGTTTCTGTTCTCACTTTTAAAAGGGGACAATATTCCTGCAGTCGACATGTCAAAGTGTCCTTGGGCAAGATACTGAAACCCAGTGTGGCTCTTCCATCGGTACATGGTAGTCTCTGCCACCAGTGCATGAATGTGGGTTAATACTGACTTGGAGTCTTAAGTAAGACTAAAGTGCTTCATGAATACAACCCATTTCAAATTATGGCATTATAATCACACACCATCAAAATCTGTAATCGTCATCTCCAGCCACAGGTCAGAAGCTGCCAACCTTCAATGTATACTTCTGTTACAAATACATACATACATACATATATTTATACATTTACATCCATGTTTGTCCAGATTGTATATAATTATATATACTTATACTTAATTTATGTAATGAAGACTTTGAAGGAATTGAATAGAAAGGTATATATATAAAAGTGTAGTTGTTGGTGAAATGCAAGTTCTCACTGTACTGACATGAATGATTCCAGTGAATCCTTTCCTTTGAGAAACATACGGTCTTCACTGAGAGAGTGTTTTCACTGCAGAGTACAGAGGGCTGATAGAGAGCTTCATCACATGGTGCAACAACAACCACCTGCAGATCAGTATGAACAAAACCAATGAGCTGCTGTTGGACTTGCTGCTGTATGTCTGTTAGTGTGTTAGTTCATGAGAGCATTCCTTGTATGTGTTCACACGTTTGGACTATAAAGCTGATTCTGACACTTCACACACACACGTCTTCAACACTGCAGCACAGAAGATCTCTACAATCAGCACAGCTTCCAGGTGAGCACCCAGTATTAGTGTCACCAGCTCAGCATCTGACCAACCAAATGTGAAACATGCTCACAATCGCCCCTCTGTTCCTCAGTTATGGTGCTGGATAACAGCCAGAAAAGTGTGTCTGCAGAACATTCTGATGTTGATTTGGAAAAAAAATTTCCTCACTTCATGTGAAATTCTTCAGTGAAGGCCAAAAACGTGTTTTGTGAGGTCACAGTGACATTTTACTGCCAAATTGTATGAAGTTCATCTTTGAGTCAGAGTGGACAATTGTGCCAGTTTTGAAGAAATTCCCACAAGATATCACATTTACAAAAATTGGATGGATAACCCCAAAACAGAATGCCTCCGGCAACTGAAAACGGCACAATAGCAGCTACGATGCTCAGACGAGAGCTTGAAACATTGTTTCTAGTTTATCATAATGATACTGTTGTGGTTTCTTTCTTGTGATAAATGTACTTATTCTAAGTAGCTTTATACAGAGCGTCTGCTAAATGTCCTAAATGTAAATCTAAACAAGAGAATCAAGTCTTTTAATTTCATTGCAGATGAGTGGGAGCTTGCTGAAAGCTCTCAGGTTGTTCTATCTGGTTATATGGACTTTCACATGAGTCGTTAGTGTAGGAACACAGAGGAAACATGGCAGACAGTGACAGCTATGAATGATGTTCTCCACAGAGTTATGATGCTGCTAACAGTCATTGCCTGCAGACAATTATGTTGTGGTCCAATGTGTCCTGCTAATGTCTGTCATTGCCAGCCTGACCTCACTCTAATGAGGACTTTTTGCACATTCATGTGAGGTCTGACAGCAGACCATTAGAGGTTATTCAGTGTACACAGTAATGGCTGTGCAGACTGAGACTCTGACCCCTGCTCCTCTCACCGCTGGCTGCCTGTAATCATCATCTAGGTATTGAAATTGTTATTAGGTCACTCTGCCATAGGACCCATGAGGCTCAACAGCTTGTGAAAATATACCTGTTCTAAATCACAAAAAGGGCGATAGCAGTTAAAAGTGTCCATCACGTCTGACTGCTTGATGACACATTTTTACAAAATGAACTTCAAGTGTCAGGTATTCATAGGCAAATCAATCTTGAGCCTCCCTCTCATCATTGAGACAGTGCTCCGTCCAGAGAAGCTGGAATCACCAGCATTTCATTCCTCTATCAACTATTTGATTCACTTTGTGTGAAAGATCACAGCCTGTAACCATAGCTGCTGTGTCTGAGCCAAGTATGTTGTAGACAGATTTGGATCCATATCTGGAGGCCAAGTCACACACTTCATGTTCATGTCACAATTCTGAGCATGATGGGACATTATGAGCACCTAAAATTCTTTTTACACACACATAAGTTACATTTTGAATAACAAATTGTGATCAGGACAGATAATTCTTGAAGCCTTTGAACTAGAGAGCACACAGCAATCTGAAACCAGCTACCCCTCTTGTCTGATTGGATATAATTATAGCACATTGAAACACTTTGTCAGGTTGAATTAGTTTGTAAGAAAACCTGAGAGCACACAGAGCAGGGCCACTGAGAGGACACTGAGTGGAAGAGCTCATCATTGTTCACTCATACAAATAAATGCTGCTCAAATTAAATGACACTTTCTGTGCTAAGATTCTGCCTATAAATTATAACTTCCTTGCATGCAAAATGTACCATCAAGCACTCAGATTGAGACACTTGGGCTATAATTCTTCTGTTGTATTAAGACAACAACACTGACACCCAAAAAATAAGATAGAGCAGAAAATGTTCTTCCAAATTCTTCCACTTAAAAAAAATACTCAACAGTTCCTGTTATTTTCACTTCCCAATCAAAGTGTATATTCAACAACTACTTGAATGTCAGCTGCGATTGATGAGAAATGCTCACAGCAGAATGTAGGCTATTCAAGGACAGACGGACTTGCTGGGCGATATGGCCCTTAAAATAACATTGCAATAGATTTAGCTATTTTGCAATACACAATATTTATGTCAATATTTCTACATTTCCCCAAGGGACTTGATAGATACTAGGACTGGGTGGCGAAATCAAATGTAAAGATCAACAAGATTTTTGATTAATAATCATCAGTAATATGAATATAATGACAAAGTGGGGAAAGACAAGTATTAGAAGAGCAAATTCAGAAAATGACATCAGTTTACTGTCACCATAATATGTGCATGTGTATGTGTCATATGTATGTAAAATGGATTTGTGTGGTTAAAAAGAGAACATCAGTTATTAGATGCTTTTCATTTTGTTCAAAGAAAGTTAAGTAAGCTTTTCTCAGTCCACCACAGAAGTATCTCAACAGCAATAATCGTGGTTTTATTTTTTGGTTCAGAATGAAATGTCATAAGAATTACTGGATAGTATTTTGTAGGGATACGTATGGTCTCCAGATGATCCATCATTATGACTTGACATAAGACAGGCTTCAGAAAAAGTTGCCAGTTGTTGCTGGTTTAAAATGAGATTTAGTTCTGCAGCTTAATTCTTTCACATGAGCTCAGAGAGGCTGCTGCACCAGCACCATCCTTTTCCTCTGCTAACCAAGGAGCTCCACACGCACACACGCACGCAACAGGGGATAAACTGCGGTCTTGTTTGTCAAAGTGTGTGTTTGAGACATGCCTAGCATTCATCACCAGGGTGGCAGCCTCCAGTTTTAACCCTGCACTGACTTTTGTTTGTTAGGAGGATGGTGAGGAGGAGGAGGTGAGTGGGTGCATGATGGACGCATGGAGTGATGATTGATAGGTGCATTCAAAAAGGAGTCTGGGATCTTTCTACAAATCTTCAGAAATGGTAAACATCATCATATCACCTAGGTATGATGTTTCATTTCATAGAGGAACTCCACCAACTTACACTTGAAGTTCAAAGTACTACTATTGGAGAGTAATGTAAAAATAAGTGTGAGAAGCCTGCTCCTGGCTGGACTGGAACTAACCAAGTTGTGGCTGATGCTTAAAAGATGCTTAACCGGAGTACACAGCTATCATACAGTATGATGAAACAATCCTAGGAAACATACCATGCTGATGGGGAATATTCACATTCTAAATAATCTTTATCAGTATCCAAACTGAGGAAGCACTGAAGGTAACCAGAGAACGTCTGATAGATGCAGTCTCAACTTGGATCACATCATCTAAGCCCCAAGCATCAGCTGAGCACACTGTGTTTGCTCTCTTACCCATCTTATGACTTCTCACATGTACCTCACCCCTTGGGGGGTCCATCCCCCAGGTCGGGAATCACAGAGGGAAGTGATACAATGTTTTCTTCTAATTTAGGTGAAGACGCCCTTTCATCGTGGGTCCGTTGTTTAATGTGCAGCCAGATGAGAAAATGGTAAGAGAGAGTACAAGAGAGGCCAAGCATGTTGCTGCCTTCATATTACCCTCCACACTGTGTGGTTTGTCCTTCTTCAGCAAGTAAACAAGGGGAGACGTGCAAGCACACACACACACACACACACTTAGAAATATATATAGAGAGAAGGGCCTATTTCATCAAACACTAAAGGGATTCATGCAGTCCCTCTGCAGCTAATTGAAATTATCAGGGCTGAAATGTGTGTGTGTGTGTGTGTGTGTGTGTGTGTGCGTGTGTGTGTGTGTGTGTGTGTGTGCGTGTGTGTTTCTGTGTAGGCAGCAAACATTTGCTGTGATGGGGTTGGTGGTTCTGCTGGTGATGGCCCAAAGAACCTATAATGTGAGCCCTACAGCACTGAGGGAACACACTCACATAAACACACATACATGTGCACACTGAGTAAACAGACACCACAGCAATATAACAGCAACACACTTCCTGTGATGTTGTACTGTATGTCTGATTTGTATGCAAGTTCAAACATTCAGTCTTGTCAAGCTGCATCTGTCAGCGACCTCGAAGTTCATCAAACCAGTCTCTTATCAGCCGGCCTCCGAAGATGGAACAGTTTGACCAGATTTAGCTTTCCCATGATTAGAGCTCCATGCAGAGCCCTGCCACCACTCCACATGCTCCTCCACTCAATCTAATCTATTAAAGATACAAACAGCATCTGTGGCAGATTGGCTCACCATGCTCTCAGACATTTCTGCAGTCACTGACACAGCCTGTAGTTCCTCTGCATCCAAGCTTTGTAATTTTCACCGTTTCACCAATGTTTGTGTCTTCTTGCTGAATCTTGCCTGCATGGTCATATTTTTCTGTCTTTTTCTGTGTTCATTATTTGTAACTAGAGTGGGCTGAAATTCATGGAGCAAATGTCAAACTAAACAGCACTGGTTTGTTATGAACATCATAAATGTCCTATAAATAAACAGCTGTTTTATTATTGCTGATGTTTAAGTAATGTTAATGATCCTTGGCATAATTCAAACCAAATTTTGGTTTATTTGTTTCTCTTGGGTAAACCTCGCACATGAGTATACATGATCATATACATAAAATTCTACAACAGCGTACATCTCAAAACAAACTAAATCCTACAGTTGGAGCCATCTTTGCCTTCGGTCATGACAACGGTTAATGGCACACAAAGATGCTCACAAGTCTTTTTTTGTAATGAGCATTCTATCGCTTGCTGTCTGTCATCCGGTCTTCCTAGAACAAATATCTGAGGAATTGAAAACGCTAAATAATCATCGGGAATGTGGATATAATGAGTAAGTGGGTAAAGACATGTAGAACAGTCCGGTGAAACTCACATCACTGTAATGCAGCCTTTCAAACCTGGAAAAGACAACACATGGATCACAATATGCTGTCTTAAATACATGGCCCAGCCTTGCGACATGAAAAAGCAAAAGCCATGCCTCCACCCAGCATCCACCTGTGGACTCTGACTCTACCTTCCCCTTCAAAAGATGTTATTACCATCACTTCCCAAACCTGCTGTGCTGAGCCTGGAGTGTCCTTGTGGGGAGAGACGAGGTCAGAGCCTCCACACTACATATCAATGCTGTACATCTTCCATATTTACATAATAATCCATTCCACATGAGGGGCTCACTAAACAACAGTCTAGCTAGAGGGAATGACGCACACTTACAGTACAACATAGCCTTTTTTCCTGGCAATGTCAAACAACTTTGGAAAAGTAGAATTCAGTGTGTTCTCATAATTTCACAGTATTCGTAGAGAACCTAGACCTGATTTACAGTGAAACAAGACAGTGGCTGTTTTGTGCTGCAAACCATTCCAGCAATTTCCCTTCTGCCACTCAGACACACAGTGAAAAAAACAGTGTAGTACCTGTAACTCATCTCACCCAAACACAGCTGCAGACCAGGGGTTAAAGGTCACAGACAACCAGCTGACTGTTTCAGCTGGATAATGTGACACAGCACTTTTTACAGCCTCAGCTGGTGTGTGTGTTAGTCTGTTAAGGAATTGGCTCGACTGGCTGGCCTAGTTGTGTGTGTGTGTGTTTGTGTGTGTGTGTGTGTGATAGAGAGAGAGAGAGAGAGAGAGAGAGATTTTTTTTTATTTTTAAGATTAGACAGAAATCAATAAATATGTTAAAAAAATCTCATAGAAACACAGAGTTAAATCTCAGCTCCCCCTCAACAACCGAACACAGAGCTTTGCTGAAACACCACTGAGACAAAAACTCCTCAACATTTTTCATCAGAGAGTAGAATCTAAAATCCACTCTAACTCTGGCTTTCACCAACGACATGAACACTGACAGCAGCTCCTCACCTGACACATTCTCTATTTGATTTTTCCTGCTTTTAACAGCCAGTTTGGCCTGTCCCACTACAAAGTTCAACAGCTGCCACTTCTTTGCATTCTCTTTTTTGTAGTCAGCACCAAAAATAAAAGCAGTTTCGGACCAACTCTCACTACAGTTTAAAAACACAGTTTTCAGGACTTCAAACAGAGCTTCTAATCTTCTACAGTCCAGGAAACAGTGAAAAATAGTTTCTGGTTCCTTACAGAAAGGACAATTATTGGAAACAGTAAGATTTATCTTAGAAACAAAACTATTAACAGCCAGCGCCCCCTGCAGAATTCGCCACTGCAGATCACCTGACCTCTTTTTTTAGCGGCGGTTTATAAAACAGCCTCCACACTGGTTTCCAGTCGTCCTGCACCTTTAAGGCTCCGGTATACTCGCCGCTCTCGACCTGTCGCGCGACAACGTGACGTCACGGGAGCGCCGTAACTGTATATACTTGCGCGTGGTGGTCGCGGCACTAGTTGCAGTCTTCTCCTGAACAGAGGTGTCGCAACTGAGGAAAGGTTACCGACTTTGCTATTTCTACGCACTAGAAGAAGAAAAAGGTAAACAATGGAAGAACTTGCAGCAGCAATGGCGTCAATGACAACAGTCACTGGATGAGCCATCAACATTCCAGAGTGTATGGCAGCAGTCATCATATGAATAGTGTCCTCATGTGCACCTGGCTGTCTATTATTCTACACCACTGGCACACATTTGCACCTCTACCTGGGTCAGCCATCAACATTCCAGAGTGTATGTTTGTAAGTATCTATCTTAATAACTTATCTGTTTTTATAACTTAATGCTGCTTTGAGCATTATGTCACGCTAGTTTTTCAGCCACGTAGTTTCACTCGTC
>OMLP01017994.1:1936-13410 GCA_900302685.1 Spondyliosoma cantharus | reverse complement strand
AACCACAGTATGTTGTTTTCTCTTTTCCTTATCAGTGCTGTTCAGGTCGAGCTTAGAAACAAGTTCAACATGAGTTACTTTTTTACCACCTAACTCCAATTAAAGCATGCGACAAAAAAAAGGGATTTGTTGGTGTGACTGTGCTGTGGGTCACAATAGCGGGAAAAACAAAAGAATACAAAGATTTGTACTAAATATGTGTTACAATAGGTAGAGATAGATAGAAAATGATCCCCAACTTCTTTACCAAGCCCAACACATGGAGAGGTATAAGAAAAAAACAAAAGAGATCTCCAGCTAAAGCCCTTGTGAGATGTTAAAACAATTCTCTAAAAATAGATTTTAATAATAGATTAATCCTTCTGACAGGCTTACATTTGGACAGTTCTAAGCCTTTAGAGACTTTTTAAAAGATGTGCAAACATCGAAACATTTACCTTGGCTGGCTCATGAAAGCGCTCAACAAATTCTTCGTAGTCCAGCAGTTCATTCTCATCAGTCTCGGCACAGGAGAGCAGGAACTCTGTCTCAGACTGGGTGTAGTGTTTATGGCTCTCCATGGCCTTATGGAAGTCTCTCTTAGAGATGACACCTGTGAGCCCATTCAGAAGTCTATAAATCATCAGCAGCTCTCTTCAAGTCACTCTGGAAATCTCTTTACATTCAAATGATTCGGAAGGAAATATTTTGTCAAAGCCTTGCCTTTTCCATCAGGGTCATACTCCTTGAAGGTGTCTGAGGAGGTCAGGTCTTTCAGTTTGAGGAACATGTCAAAGAACTTGAGGATCATCTCCACGTTGTTGGAGGACTCCACCAACATGTCCACCATCTGCTTCCCAATGGTCCCATTCACCACATTACCTGTCAGACAAGACAGCACATTTACAATATTTGGAATTCTCCTGAAACCACAACATACACGTTTGAACTAACCGCAGGAGACAAAGCCTTTATCAAACTATCTGCAATATTTTAGCCTGTTCTGAGACTTTAACTATTATTTTCATTGTCAATTAATGTGTGGAAAACCCTTTAGATTGATCAAAGAATGATTTGGTCTTTAAAATGTCAGAAGATGTTGAAGAATTTCTATCTCAAAGCCCAATATGACGTACTCTAAAATCCTGCTTTGTCCACAATCAAAAGATTTGTACAAGCCCTATTTCCCTTAAAAATGTAACAAAAAATAATTAAGCAACATTATGTAGAAATTGACATTCTGTGAGATTAGAGAGTCACTCTAATCAGCTCTGCCTGTAAAACATCCCTGCTTTGATTCTTAATACAGGTCTTCATGAAAGCAAACCTACCTTCCAGCATAGACAGCAGCATTACCACCATATCTTTCTGCAGATCCATCAATTCCTTCAGTAACTCAATCTGACTGGAGTCCTGAGGTTGAAAAAAGAAAGAAAGACAAAGTTGTGTTAAGAATTTCCCATCCCTCTACATGGTGTTCAACCATTTCAGAAAGAACTGATCCAGAGGTTTTCGCATTAATCATTTTCATTTTAAACTATCACATTTGAAGGTATTAGGGGCCATGATTTAAAAAATGAAGAAAGAAAACAGGAGGTCCAGGCGGAGGAGCCTGGTTCTTCCTCAGCACAAAGGCTACATTACAGTAAAGTAATGTCATTTTTTCTGAAGTTACCCAGACAGTGACTTTAACTCACCTGAGACAATTTCATTTGCATATGAGCGAAGACATGTAGAAAACCAACCACAGCATCCCACAGTCGACTATGGGCCAAACTCTGCTGGTTGCCAGTACACGGACCCTACAACATCACAAGTAACAATAAGAATCTCAGTACATCTTACAAAAAAAGATAGTACAGATCATCAATGTCATGTTGCTTTTCAAGCTGCCAAATACTCCACACAGATTCAGACCACTGTTTTCTTTTCCGAATGTCTGCCAAATCAATATTATCTCTTATATTACCTCTTAAACAACTTCAATTTGGATTATTTAAGACCTTTTCATCAACTTTGAGAAGACTCTGAGAACTACATGTGTCAGTATCTTCTCATACCTGGATGTACTCGGTCAGTGTATTGAAAACCTGCTTGGCCACATTTATCGCCTTGGAAAAATTCCTCTGGCCCTGCTCGTCAATGACATCTTTACCAGAATAATACCAGTAGAAATCACTGATAGACTCCTGTAGGAGGCAGAAGAGGGAAGGGAGGTGAAGAAAAGAAGACAAGAATAAGATTGATTAACTATGAGTAAATAGAGGAAGCAGCTTATAGCAATTTGTATTATTATTCTAAGTAGTAGCAGTAGAAGTAGTAACAGCAGCAGTAGAAACATCAAAATACCACTTTGGACAGAAGTTATTGGCAAAGTGTAAAAAAGAAAATGGTTTCATGGTTTCAGCCATTTGTTGTCTCCATCGAAATGTTTCAATAGGTTACCAGGTTCACTCACTTGGGACATGATGCCATCTGACTTGATAGGAAGAGGTACATATCAGAAGCATTTATTAAGGTGATTGTTACCATGTTAGGTAATGATTCTAGAGTTTTTGAGGAAAAAAAAAAAAAAAGATTCTCCCATAAAAGAAAATGTAGTCATCATCTACTCACCCCCATGCAGATAGAAAGTTAGGTGAAACTTTGTGGCACATAAAACATTTTTGGAGCTTTACAGCAAAACAGTGTTGCAGCATTCTCCTAAACAACTGAGGTAGATAGGGACTTTTTTCAAGATGTAAAAAAAAACAACAACTATGAATTGGCTCCATATAGCTCATCCAGTGTCCAATACCCATCCTGTATCTCCTCCAGAAGCCCTGAAATCCCACCTGATTTTCAGATCAGGTTGTAAACAATCCATCAAATCTATTTGGGATATCTGGAGTTCCAGAAACTTGGATTGATATAAAATGCTGTCATGTTATTTTGCCGTGAAGATCCAGATGTTCCAATTATCCAATGTTTCATGGACTATGGAACTTCACCTGATTTTCCATCAGCATGGGGGAAGGAGGAAGGATGACTGAATTTCCTTTAAATGGATAAGAGTGACATGTATGACTCAGAGAAGAGACTTGTTTAATTATAGTTTGAACTTAAGAAAATAAGTCAATTATGGACCAGTGAACACAAAGAGCTGACCTGTACTCTGAGGAGGTAGTCGACCGTAGAGATAATGATGTTGACGGTCGTATTATTCCCTGTTTGTGTCCTCAAATAGTTCTGGAAATCTGAAAAAAGGATATTGCAAAATATCGCAACTCTGTCCATGTAAAATATGTTCAAACAAATAACAGTAGTGGCAACATTTTAGTAAAATATTGGGTCACACTTCATATTGTAAGTAAATTATTTTAAACTTCTTTTAAATACCAACCCAATTACCACAATTATTACCTCCATTTTTTAATCACCCCAACAAGATTCAATAAGAATAATATGTTATTTACCAATAAGCCCTTAATAAATAGCTGTTAAGTTCTTTTAAACATTCCAGTTTTCTGAAATGTCTTTTTTAAGTTAGCAACTTTAAATTGCTTATTACTGACATTCAACTTCACAATCGAGAATCAAGTGACCAATTGTGATTGTTAAATTGGTAGGAATGTAAATGGTTCAAAAAACCAAATGTACAGTACCTATTTGTATTGACCTGCAGAAGTTGGTCAGAAACTAACTGTAACAACTCAACTCGATTTAGTGGCCTGTTGAGGGGAATTTGGACAGAAACTAGTTGGAAATTGAAATGGCATGATCAGCAAGAGTAAAGCAGGTCCTAGTTGGAAGTTTCCTGGAAATGTGTTTAAAAAATGACCATCTATTATTTAACCGCTTGTTGGAAAACAGCAGAATATTGATATTAAATAAAATTGAGGTGATTTTTTCACTTAATTTGAAGGTAATTATTCAAATATGTTGCTTGGTAATTACCACCTACTTACCATGATATTTCTGGACCAATAAAATGAAGTGTAACCCAATATTGCAAGACATTTTATACTATGCTTCAGACAACATGAAAAAATGTACACTAAATCTTATGGGGTGCTCAGACCGAACACGAGGAGAATTTTTGCGCAGCTGATTTCATCAGTTCGATTTGGTACGTGGCTCCAGTTAGATTGTCATTCTCTATGACTTCTAATTGTTGCGTTTTGTTCTCTTGGAAATCTAATTTACTCTCGTGTTCTCTCTATGAGCAGTGTTCACCAGGACGCCGGTTTCCTACTCCAGCCATTCAGCCCTGTACACCTCTGCAGCCAGCTGCTTCACTCTGTGCTCACCTGAGTCTCAACTCGCCGCTACCACCATCATCACCGTGAGCTACCACACCTACGCGCTACCAGACGGGGACTTCGCCTGGGATACTCAACTCCTTCACTTGCTGAGCTGTTGTGAAATCAATAAATTACTCCTTAACCCACTTCCAGCCTCAGTGTCCGCTTTTGGGTCCACTACCAAACCGAGCGTAACATATTTGCGATTATATTGAACTCTCTGGAAAAATGGCGTGTGTCGTTGGGATTTGCCAACTGGAGGATTTTACATAATAATATCATTTCTAATCTGGAACCATTTACAGGCGGGAGGAACGCTCAAAGATTACTGTTCATCAACCTGACTGCAGCAGCTGTGTTGACAGCTGACTGGAGAGGGAGGGGAAATGTGCATTATTTTATGAAAATTCAGAGAGAAGAAAGACGGTAGAAAACCGGAATCTCTGGTGAATACTGGGTTTATTATGAGGCTCAACCTTCAGCAAATAATTCGATTGGAGAGCGGGCGGAAGTGGGGAGAGGTAGCTGCCACTCAGCTATGCAAACCCAGCAATGTCTGGAAAAGAGAGTCAGTTGTAGAGCCAAATCTTCAGGGAAACAGCCCTGACAGAGTCCCATCAGATTCTACAAAGATCCGGAGTTGTTTACAGATGGGAGGAGAGCTCAAATATGACTTAATAAACATTTGGGATTAAAAAAATTCAGGATTTATCGTTACTCCTGTTTATTAACCTGAATGTAGCAGAGATCTGCGGAGGTGCCCCCCATTGTCGGGTTTTTACATTCTGTAATGTTGACTGCTGAATGGAGCTGGTGAGGAACTGTATTTTTTTATAAAAAAAGGAGAGGGAAAAAAGAGGATTGAGATCCCGAATCGATGGTGAGTTGGCCTGAATTCAATTGAGAGGCTAAATTGAATTTAACTACGCACACAGACACACACACACAAGGCATGGAGTATGCCACGATGCCTGCTAGCTTACAGCTAAAGTACAGTTGAGTGTTCTGGCTGTTTGGTGCAAAAACACGCTCGTGCAAGTAACATGAAAATAAGTGACCCCACAATCAAACCCACATGAGTAACGCAAGACAAAAATTCATTTTGCATTTGGTCTGAACACACCATTATATTGTTTATAAAGGGTTTTCTCTTTAACGCATTAACCAGTGGATTAATAGAGACATGTAAAAACATTTTTTTTCAATCTTCAATCACATACTCTTTGTGTGGGATTGGTTGAGTTGGTTGCAAGCACACACTCTCCTCAGATAAACCAGAGAACTTGCACACACACACACCTGAGTTGTGTCCTTCACAGAGTAGCTGCAGGAAGCGGAAAAGGTCACAGGTGAACTCATCATCCTGCATGACCTTCTCACCTGGCCAGAGAGAAGAAACACACACACACCCACACACAGACATGCACACACACACACACACACACACATACATACACAGACAGACACACATGCAGACACACACACATATGCACAAGCACATACGTAGGTATGCAGAAACATACACACAAGAACACAGGCATGTGCAAACACACACATGAATGCACACACACATTCATATATACAGACACACATACACATAAAGAAAGTCAGAGAACAGAGGAGACAAAAGCAGACAACATATAGGAGAGGGATAGACAGACAAGAAGATGGAAAGTGAGGCAGTATTAAAAAGAGATGGTGCTAATGTGAGAAAATCCCCAGTGTTTTCTTTCAATACAAGGTGAATGGTCATAAAACACCATTCTTACCTAACACAAACACACACACACACATACTTGGATGAGCAGTGGGCAGCCACAGCACTTGGTGGTGGAGTGACATGGATTGGTTTTTAAACTGCAGCATTTTACAGTCAGGACTGGATTTAGACTCCTCATGATTTCTCAAAGCTGCTTTGGTTTACAGTATAACGTGCTGGTAGCTGCCTGTCACTGTAGCTTCTGCATAGATAAAAAAATACATTGAGGAAGTCGAGGGCAGCTTCTTTGACTGTGTTAAAATGCTGCTTTGAACCGTGTGGAATGCAAAAGGAAAAGAGGGTCAGAGAACAGAAGATGAGACACTACACAATAACTTATACAATAACATTAACAGACACATTAACAGAATACATCCATACAGTATGACCACAAACTGAACTGGGCTGAGGGAGAAAAATCGATAGGTCTGAAACAAGACTGAAAGTGCATTTTTCTTTATCAGTAGAATGCAATGCAATGTAATTTAGTGGCGGTGCAACATTTCCTTATCTATAGGTCAGTCCCACCAGGATATCAGAGGTTTAGTTTTACTTAACAGTGATTCAGTATTGTTGTCTCGAGGCGCAAACATGTTGGTTTCAATCCAAATCCTGCCCAGTTTGTGCCATGCCTTTCACCCAATGAGTGCTGGATTTGGCTCAAGCCACCCTATGACCCTGATCGGGATAAGGGGGGGAGATGTACACCATCCCCGACCTCAGCACAACATTCAAGAGGTACGTCAATCAAGAAAGCCCATAAGTACCCAAAGCCATCTTCATCTTAGGTAAATCTCATTCATTTCTGGTGGCTCAGCTTCCTCAGTGACTTCACCAGATAATGGGCTTCCCTTAAGTCTCCAGCTCCAACACTGTATCCAGTAATAAAACATCTTTTATAGGCGGCATCTGAAATTCCCTCTTTATTTACGCAGCACCACTAGATGTTGATCATCACTTCGTGCAGTGGAATTTAGCGTTTTCATCCGGGTCTTATGCTTAGATCAAAGCCCAGCCAGGGTGATAAAAAACCATGTCTACTGCAGAGACATGACAATTGACCTGGGTGTAAATATAGAGTTTACACATTCCCATTGCACACAAAAGCTCAATCTTAGAGGGTTTAAGTAGGATTTTTGACCGGTGGTGCAAGAATTCTTCAAGATTTGAAGATTCGACCAAAAATTTTACAAGGATGGGAGGATTGTTAGCTCACATAAATAAGGTGAGGATTGGTTGAATTTGAGTAAATGTATCTGATGAAAGGTCTGGAGTCAGAGTGTGTAAATCTTTAGGTTTTACTTTCCTAAAAGGGCGATGTGTTAGAACTGAACCCCAAACGGTACACACAAATCATCAGTAACCGCTAACGGCTATGGTCCTGTGAGCTGACTCTGGTCTGACTGGGAGCTGTTGGTGTTGTTTTCACAGCTAGCACACTAGCTCTAAACTGCTGAGATAGGGGGTTTTCAGGTCTGGGATAGAAGCGTTCCAGCAGGGACTGCAGATGAGGAGTGGGGCCATAATGGGCTCCTAGTGTATATGGCTGGGCCGGGGCCAAGCACTGCCTCCAAGACTGACAGAGGCCAGTTTGAAAATTGGGAATACATTACTGAAGTGATCTACAGTGGCTCCGACCAGGACTCTGACTCTGGGTACGGCAAAGACACAGCAGATTCAAGTGGGGACAGGAGGGGCGGGAAGCGGAAAAGGAGCAAGAGGGAGGACAGCCATCAGTAAGGCCTGAGCGATATGATTGGACTTTTGCCTCTTGTGGTACAAAGTAACATTATGAGAAAGAAAGGGCTGGGCCACCTTTAATAACCCCAACCCCAGTTCTACAGTTATTGATGATATGCCAATAAATAAATATTTTAATTTGTATTACATCTTGGATGTCACGATAACAGCATTTATGATGTGATCTTTGGAATTTTCTAATGTAGTGAATAACACTGTATCACTTACCAAAACAGATATCTAATGTTCTTAATAACACTCAATTTGTTTCTAAAATTGTAAGAGCAAGTAATTATTGCAAGTAAGCTGAAAATACTATTTATGATTGGCTAAAGGCACTTTCAGGCTTATTCCCAACACAGTGATACACCAGATGAGGGGAATACATTTTTCACAGTTTAAAAAAATAATGAGAGCATATTAACATTTTATTCGTATTATTTCAACTAAGTAACATAAGTAATACATTTCTGTTAAGTTAAGTATAATAAATGACAGATGTAGTGCACAATGAATGCACGTAAAATATCCTCTAGTCCAAGGCTGAAACACTATGCACAGTATAATGCGTAAACACAACTACAACTAAATCGTGAATTTAAAAAGTACATTAATAAAATAAGTCAAAACATAAAATCATTAAAAAGGAGGGATTACTCAAATGAAAGCAACACAGTCATGAAAGACAAGATCACTGACTACAGACGACAGCTCAGCCAGTAAACAGAGAAAAGAAGGGAGGAAGGAAAGGCAGAAGGATCAGAGATCACCCCCTCCTCTCACAGAGCAGCATGACCAACAACAGCAACTGTAATGCCCAAAAGTGCAAAGAGGAGGTATAGACCAAACAGAATGGATGAAAAGACAGAGATGAGAAACAAACAAGGCTGCAACTAGTGGCTAATAATGTTTTTCTTTATTTAAAATTTTAACAGTTCCTCTATACTAATATTGTATTGTTCTGATATGTTTGACTGTCTTGATGTAAATTAGTCATTTTGCAACATTTGAATAAATGACATTCATATTATTTGTATTTATTATTCTGTACATTACAGAATTTTATCTCTAATATTGCCATCAGCAATGTTTTTTTGAGATCGCGGAAAAAAAAAAAAGCCCCAGTCCAGCGGCAGATCTGTGTGCGCTCCTGAGAACAACTGTTGAAATACACGAAGAGTAATGATATTCTGCTTTCTATTGTTCCCTGGTTTTACGGCACGTTCATAATGACAAATGTGACACACAAGAAAAAGAAAAAAAACAGAAAGGCACCTTGTCTCCTAGCACTGGTTTCAAACTGCCCATTTTTAGCAGGTTTATTTATTCAAAAACCCACATATACGCTTTAAATTTGGTAAAAAAAAAAAAAAGACCTTTCACATCGCACATATTCATTTAGATTAGAAAAATACCGATGACTGCAGCTTTACTAAAGACTGAATCTGTAATTTTTTGTTGGGTATTTTTTGTATTTGTTGCAGCCCGAAAGAGAGTGAGCCAGGAAAGGACAGAGATAGTGGCTGAGAACACAGAGGGGATCGTACACTTCACAACAAATAACATCCAGCACAATAACCATCTCCATTACTGAGACAAAACAACCAGCTGACAGCTGAGTTGAATACATGGCTGAGAGGGCGGGGTGGAGGATGAGGGAGTGGTAAATAGTCGTATTAGTACTATTTCGAATGTGCCAGATACTGTACAAATCCTGAGAGGGAGGCATACATGGGTTCTGTTTTAGATGGCAGTTTGTGACACTACAGCTTTGATGGTTCTACTTCTGCCTTGACATGTCTTGATTTTTAAATCTTAACATCTACATGGCATGTTCCAGAACAAGTCATCGTAATATCATTATCAGTTTGCTCATTGTGAAAGTGAATGACGTGAAAAATTTGACATCAAAATTCAAAAATAGACTTAATCAGTATTTAAAGACCAACTACAAAACCAACCAGAGAGCATTATAGACAGTTGGCCTAACAGGAAAAAAAAAAAAAAAAAAGATTAGAATGATGAGGGTACGGCAGAAAAGTAGCTACAAGCACAGAGCAGGTAAGGACGAGGTTTGAAGGTCTATACTCAGGACCTGGACAGAACTGACACAACAACTAACCAACCGTAGAGAAAGAGAGAGGGATATAGAGAGGGACCAACCAACACACAAGAAAATGGCAGGAGGCATAATTACCACGCTCATGAGTGATGACTGAGGAAGGGAAGAAAGTGCAGTAAACCAAAATGAGAAAAGGAAAACAGGGGGAAGAAAGAAAGAGAGAAAGAAAGTAAGAAACAAAGAAACAAACAAAGAAAACGATTACATATAGGGAAAAGAGCTTTGAAAATTCCGAATATAGTTTTTTGGTAAACATGAAAAAAATAATGTTTAGACAAAAAACCTGTACAGAAAGTGACGGCACCTTTGACAAACAAAAAGCTGGTCTAAAGTCAATGGCACAGAATTTTCCTGCTATTTAAATAATTCAGCGTTCTTATTAAATTATAATATAAGGATCATATTATTCAGAACGTAAGATGGTCCTACAAAGGCAGGTCCGCAATGCGTGTACACTCTGATTTAATTATTAGAAAGGCTCCTTTCAGGCATTTCCATGTCACCCATGTCAATGTAACAAATATTATGGCACATTTAAAACCAAAAGCTGTAGTTGTAACTTTGACAAGACAGAGGAAACTCTCCAAAGGAAACCTAATTCAACTGTTAACTTCTGAAAGAAATCTTTTTAGAGAGCAATGATCAGGAGGATGGCTGCTTTGTTCAAAACTATTTTACTGTACAGATCTGAACAGTGTGTGTGAACTGTTGATGTGTAGAGAAAACCTAAAACAGTAACTGACATGAAATCCTGACTGTTCCTCTCAACTCAATCAGTGAACTGAAGCTGGCTCTTTCTTATTGGAGAGATACACATGTTGTTTCTACTGCTGGAAGATCATTGTAGGTAATGTCATTAATATTTTCTGCAGTAAAAAACGTATTTTACCCACCCCCAACCTATCTGTTATTAATGAAAATGATCCTTTTTATGACCTGCTGTGCCTGATCCATGCATTCAAACACAGAGATGCGCTGCAGCACTCCTCCTGAGTTAATATTGGTGGATTTTTTTTTATGCAGTCAAATGGAGTTGTCGCTGGGACGGATAATTGGGAAACGGCGGACACGGAGCATCCCACAGCCAAGGACCACAGACAGCATTTTGAATATGAATGTGCCAGGTCCTGGTGCACCGGGCTCTTAAAGGGAATGGGAGATGACACCTTGATTGGTTATTTTATGTTTCACCTAAAACACACCCATGACTAATTAAGAGTCTAAAAAGAACGCACTTGCGGCACGCGCTTGAGACCATGTGCCATACATCGTTTAAATAGGTCTCACAGACCTGTCAAAACCACCATTTCAAACATACGTGCATGTTTTCTGTAAGAAAATTAAGGCCACAATCCTCAAAGATATTTAGGTGACTAACAAGGCCTATTTTGGTCGCTGCCACTTGGAAAGAGTAGTAATTTTAGAAGAATTATTAATGTTTATTAATTAAATTTAAATAAATTTATTATCTGTAAATTTATACTTCCATTATTAGATTATAACTAATTTTATGTACTTGTAAGTCATCATACCTAAAAAAAAATTTAAAACATTTTTTAAAAAAAGGTAATTGTCAGAGAGTTTACATTTA
>OMLP01017993.1:0-10171 GCA_900302685.1 Spondyliosoma cantharus | reverse complement strand
TATCAAGTAACTTCAGCCTTTTCAAAAAAAGATGTTATTATGTCTCTGAATTCACTCGGCACTCCATCAAACTAATTAAATCTGATGAACTTTACACTGAATTGAAGATTTTGTTCAGGGATTCTTTTCGGGTGATGACGTCTGATGATATGATGGCACTGAATTTAAACTTCAACATAAAAGTACACCTCTGAAACAAATGGTCTCCACTCATAATGTGTATATTTGAAAGGTGGCTGCGAAAAGCTTGTGAGGACTGCAGCTTTTTCCAGAGTGTTACAGTGGATTTCACCCTGAGAAAAAATAAGTCCTGAGTGTCAAAACTCTGAATGTGTGAAATTTACTGAACCTTTGTTGAGTTTAAGAGAACACACTGATTATGTTGGTAAAAGTAGCCAAACCTATTGCGTTATTTTGTAGACAAACAATGTCTTTATATGCTTTAGCCTTTCATTACTTTTCATCTTGCAGCATGGTATAGGAAAATAACTTTTCTAAAACCTGATAGAATTCTTCCCTCTCCAAAACTCTATCAAAAATGTAAATCCACCCGCATCTCTTTACCCCATGGGCTCCTATTTTAGGAAGCTGTGACAGTATGAAAATAGGTAAAGAAAGGGAGCATTGCAAGAAATGTATGATTTAATGTTTGCAAGCTGGAGGCTCATTGCTGCTCAGTTTTGTTTATTGTAGCCTTTTAATTTTCCACAACTGGGTGCACTTGAATTGAAGGAATTTTGTACTGTTAGAAAAGCCTCATATAAATTTGCTTGACTACAGAATGGAAGCGCGACTAATGCCCAGAAGTTGCTTCACGTGCCTCACTCACTGTGACATGCAGTCAACTATTGCCTGTTTTCTCCTGCAGTCAAGTTTGTGATTCCCTGGGCGGAGATGACACGGTTGGAGCGGGTCTCCACCGGTCTGATGACGGAGGCGATCCGGGTCAGCACGCGGCAGCGGCAGAGGGAATTCTCCATGTTCCTCAACCGGGACGAGGCGTTCGGGGTCATAGGTCAGCTGGCTGACATTGCCCTGAGGAGGCTGCTGGACAGCGAGGGCCTGGAGCTGGACCGAGTCCTGCAGCAGCCCACACGCATCACCAAGAGGTCAGTCAAATCGATTCATGGATGTGGAGAATTGTGACACCCCCAGCAAACTGCACGTCTAATTTACTGATGCATTAATAGCAAGAGAGAGGTGTAGAGAGCAGTTTGAGCCCTGGCTGCTTTCTCTTTACAGCACAACAGGCCAGTGATGGTGTGAGCTGGGTGTGATTGTGAGATTGTCGGTTTCAGTGAGACACATCTCCCCTTAATCAGGTGTCGGAAAGACGTGTGTGGGGCAGGGAATCTCCGAAGCTGTCAGACCATTTGACAAGCACTTCTGAAGAAACGTACCAGCAGCTGAAGAGTGGGCCAGCTTAAAAATAACCCAAGATCTATCTGATGAATATTGAGTTGTAGTAATGAGAGCATCACCCATGTGAAGAGAGACAAAAACAAATGAGACTCAGCTGTCAACATAACATAACATAGTCTTAAGACGTTATTGTAGTCCTGAAGAGATGAGCGATAAGATTCACACGTTTGATACACTGAAGTGTCTTTAACTTTATTATTTTCGTCATGTGTTTTTCTACATGTATCGTGCGCTCTGTGTCTGTAAAGCACTGTACAAACAACAAACAACACTTTGTGCAACTCATACAGCGTTCTTCCGCAAATGCCACTGAGATGCACCGGTCACTTATTTCTGTATACATGTAAAAACCTCACTACCGCAAAAGGAAGTCGAATTAAAAGCGAAACTGCCTGAGATACAGGACAGATGTCTGACTGCAAAGCAGTACCTGTGAATAGCACATATATTTTTGTATTTACAGTTGATGGGCATGCATACATCAAAGGATGTAGAAGTGAAAAAAGGAAGAAGAAATAGAAAGGACACAGGAACTACAGAAACTTCAGAGTGGAGAGAAAAAGTGGGAAATCCACCATGCATGTGAAACTGGCTGCTGATTGTGGAAATCACAAGAGGTAGCACGTTTTTAAAAAGGCAATAAAACATAGAAGTAATGAAATAGCAGTTCCTTCAGTAACAATCAATAAACCCAGTTACTTCGTCACTTAGAGTTTCAATGTTCAAAATGGTCCTGAAATGGTGTATAGTTGGCAGTGTAATGGTGCTGTTACGCTGTTTTTTTCTTGATGTATAAAACTTATCATGTCACATTCTGCTGTCACTTTCCATGCAGAACATGACAAAATGGCATCCAGCTGTAAATACAGCATATATTTAATCAACATCAAATGCTTATTGTGCTCCATTGAGGAACTAGTGATGTGATTGGGTTGATTCTGGTGATGAATGAATATCATGTTATGGACAAAAATCGAGATTGATTTAACTGAGGCTTGTGTTGATTTAATAACTTAAAGTCATGGTCCTCAAACAGTTTCTGTCTGCCAAGAGAAGTTCATATTTGTATTTGTGCAACCTCCTATGAAATGTTCATGGACGTTGCACAATTTCTATAACTTAAAACTGAACCCACCTCCTCAAGGCTCAAACCAGACTTTGGCTTCAAGCCAACTAGGGCAGTAGAGTGCCTCTCATGTCAGCCTGAAGGCAGAGCTTCTGCTCCAAATCCGCCCCATATCCATCCACACATACACAGTTGGCCTGTGTGTTGTAAATTAGACTAACAATAAAATGTAAGACCTCTCATCGTAATGTTGGCAAGGAATTACCTCAAACGTTTTTGTGCATTTCTTTGCAGAACAGCAGAGCAACTCAAAAGTGGATTGTTTGTTTCGGCAAAGGCTAATGCAGTGCGAGTTTCCCTGACTGCAGCTCTGAGGTCTGTTTAACTGAGAGTTAGAGGGGTGACTGTATGTGAAGGGAAGTGAAAAGTGTAAGTGGACTAGACTAGAACCACATGTGGTGAAGATGGCCAGTACAAATTAAAAGATCGACTGCACATGGCGATACAGTGTGAGACTGAAGAACAGAGGGTTTGCATCGGCAGGGACAGCTGGGCCACTCTGTCCCTCTCTACGAGGAGTCACGTGGTTTTGTCAAGTGAACCAGACCATTGTGTTCAAGATGAAATTATAGAGGGGAAGTACTACCCTTTACTGTTACCTCCTGGCCTTCATGTGACATTGCCACGGTCTTCAATGCTGGATTTTGTTTCAGATGTCAACATTTCCTAAATGGAGTTTAACATTTGTTCAGTTCACGTTTGCATTAGCTGATGGCATCAACTGCTTCATTCATGCTTCACCACCAGCTGCTCATTCTAGTCAGCTGGTAGGTTCTTGGCTGCCAGTGGACTAATAACATCCAGTCATGTTAATACAGATGCCCATTGCTGATTCGTTGCCACAGTCACCTCTGACACACCATGTTATTAGTCCATGTTATTCGCTGCCACAGCCACCTCTGACACGCCCACATCCTCCTTATGTGCAAAGGTTTTGGTATTGTTTTATTCAAAGGAGATCTGTTCTGCTGTGTTCATGTTTTTTCTTCCCTTCAGAGTGTTATATGATCTTGAGCGTGTAAAAGATCTTGTAAGTCAAAAAGGTCGAAGTCCACACCCACAGGAGCTCCTCTGTCCCACAGAAAACACTGCTCCCGAAACGCCTCATCAGTAGTCCCGCCTTTTAATTCTGTGACTTTTTTTCATCAGACTACGTCACCATGTCACACGTACGCATGATTTATGGCCAGCGGGTAGTTTGGCAAATAAGAATCGATTTAGCACAGTTGTTCTGTCAGCGGTGTTGGCTCAGGCATGCGTGTACTGACCGATCTGAGCGAAGGCGTATTTGGTGGGTGGGGGTCTTAAAGAGACGGGAGCTGAAACGGAGCGTTTCAGACAGAGGGGGGGAATACAGAGCTGCAGCCTTTGACAGTTTGAGAACACTGATGTGTTTTTGAGCATTAAAGCATGTAAACCTGTTCTAGTAGTAACACAAAATAACATGATGAACCTGAAAATGAGCAACATGTGTCTCCTTTAACCAAGATTTATTGTTTATGTTTTTATTAACACGTTTCTTCACCCAAGTCTGAAAGTGTTTCACCTTGTTTTAATACCTTTCATTTCTGATGGGTGTCATTGTTCATGTTTAAGTGAAAATGAACAAGAGGTGGCCATTTTTCTTGCAG
Organism: Spondyliosoma cantharus; assembly: GCA_900302685.1. NCBI lineage: Eukaryota > Metazoa > Chordata > Actinopteri > Spariformes > Sparidae > Spondyliosoma > Spondyliosoma cantharus. The sequence continues at coordinate 5,992 of OMLP01017993.1, read as the reverse complement.
CTTTGTGTGTCTATTTGAAACTGAAGACTCAATGGTGGAATATGTCCAGGTTCTATTCATTTTTGTTTCCAAACCGCTTTTTCCAAGCTACATGTGCGTGTTACCGCCTGACTCTTCCCCTCATCGTCTCCTTCCCAGGATCCTGGAGGAACAGGCAATAAGAGAGTACGTCCTGGCTCTGTTTCGGCTCCCTCGTGCTGAAAAGCTCCACGAGGTGGCCTCTTGTTCTTTATGGACACCACATTCACGCAGCCATACAGCCGGGACTCTCTACACCACTGACAGCTACCTGTGTTTCTCCAGCCGAGAGGAAGGCAGCTGCATCCTGATCATACCCCTGTCAGAGGTACAGTACCTGAATCACAGGCCTCACTGAGGTTACCTGCTCATCAAAACAGTGTGGTGTTCAGAAAAATATGTCCTTTTGACCATCTTACCTGTTAAATAATAAAACACAATAAAGTCATCTATGTGTCGCTTTAGTGATCCATAATAACGCTGTATACACTATGGCAGTGTGCTAATTCTGACCTTATAAAACAAAAGCCTTGTTGGCTAAACCTGCTTATCCCCCAATATGTTTAAAAGCAGAAGTAAACGAGGACAGGTTCCATAAGGTGTGACATTATGCACAATGAACCAGGTTAACTGTAAGTTCAGCCCTAAAAAAAATAGTTTCCCATTGTAATGTGAGTAAATTACTGTGGAGGTCAATTGGAAGTGAGGAACAAAAGTCCAAGAATATAAGTTTATTGGTGGTTAAATTTTTATTTCTAGCCTACACGATTCATCTTGAGAACCCTTGTGGGCTGGATGGATTGTGGGTGTGGACAGCCCTCAAGTCCTGTGGACTCGCAAAAGTGTCTGCAAAGTCTGTGAGTGTGCAAAGTGCTGTGAAGTCATTTGGATGCAGCCAGGTGTTATTTTTTTTTGTTTGTTTTTTTTTACATTAAAGCAAGTAAACATGGTCTAGTAGACATCCAGAACAAAAATATAAACCTGGAAATGAGCATGATATGGATCCTTTTAAAAAGTGTGTGATATGGATGTTGGGATGCTGACAACTGGTGAAAGATAAACCACCATCTCCCCAAAATTCAGGAGAAGATGTCAAGAGTCTTATTTTACCAAAGCTCCTCAATGTTTTCATCTGACTTTTTTTTAAGCCTGGCAAATGAAACCAGTGACTTAACAGTTACAAGCCTCTATGTCCTGAGTGGCGTTGTTCCAGTGACGGTCACACATTTTTTCGTCGAGTTTGTTAAACAGTGTGTGTTTACTCTGCCGGCTGCTGGTTAAAGAGTAACGCGTAGACTGGTTCCATGTGGCTGATCATGTTTACACACTAACACATTATAATGCAGAGGGGAATGTCATTTAAAGGACAAGTTCCGCATTTTAGAAATTCCAAAGAATAAATGACGGCTGAGGAATTCGTCACCTCAATTATATAATATGAAGCTCCTATATCACATCAAGAACAGCACACTTTCCTTCTGCATTTGAGGTTTCCCTTTCTTTCGAATGGCTTGATTGTTAAAGTTGCAGATTTAGTGCCGATCCTGTTCAGTTCAATAACGCACAGCCGGAGTGAACATGTAGGTGTAAATACTGAGAGAAACACAGGGTTAAATAAATGTTTTCAGCTTCTAGATGGGAATAAGTTATTTCCAGATGTATTTGCATGTGCAAATCGAACTGCATGTGTTTTGTCCACAATTGTACACATTATTGTGGCCTATTTGAGTTTGGTTCAGTTCCCCGTGTGAAAAGCAGAGATTAGCAGGCATAAGCCCAGTCTGTTCATGAACAATGTGAGGAGTCACGCCTTTTGTCTTCCCCCCCACTGCTGCTGCTTTTAATCCTCTGTTATTTCCTCTGTTTTCTGTTGAAGCATTGTCTTTAGAAAAGTATGATTGCTTTCGCCCACCTAATCCGTTACTGTGAATAATCCCCCTTCTGCTCCTCCAGATTCTCTTTAACCTCTATGGTCTGTCTAATTCATGCACATGTCCTGCCGTCGAGCTTGGCTTTAACGTTTTTGTTTTTCTCGTCTTGAAGGCTGTGTTACAGTTAGCACGAGTGGTACACTTGTTTGTTTGAGCTACAGTGAGGGACATTAACTGTGGATGCATCTGCTCCTCGCTGTTTGAAAACATCATGTCATGAAGAGATCGTGAAGTTATTAATACTGAGGTGTTAAGTTAAATGATTACAGATAACAGATTTTGGCATTATTACACAAATTCACTAGTAAATGTTGTTTACTTTTACTTTTTCTAAAATAATGCTACATGTTCTTTATTTATGCTAATGAAATAAGTAGTAAAATGTATTTAATTTATAGTTTTGTTTCGTTTGGTTTCTTTTCGTTTTAATTTATAGTATGATTATTTATTTCAGACCTTCATCTGTACATGTTTTAACACAAAAATGAGGGCAAGTATTTCAGTACACCCTTTAAAGGTGTAATATGTAAGAAGCTGCCCGTTGGTCACCAGATTACCCGTTAACTGCGTTATCTTTTTACGTCCATGACTGTTGCTGTCATTAGCTGGTTAGCTCAGTTAGCTGTGCAGTTAGCTGGACTACCAAGGTCGGTGTTTACGGTGGTAGCACAGAAGCTTTAGACCACCAGGAAGACGAAGTTTTTCCAATTAGTCTGAGACGCTGGGGCTAGCTGGTTAAGCATGCTATCTTCAGTGGATATCTCTACAGCACAATATATAAACCTGTTATTTCCGCTCAACTAAAATACTTACATTGCACCTTCAATTCCAGTTTTGCCAGTTTCTCCTCCACAGATTCCAACACAATTACATGGGAACCAGCCTTGTCATATAAGGAAAAATTGATTGTTTCCTCCATTTTCTCATCAGGTGTTGTCCATAGAAAAAGCGGAGAGCACCAGCCTGCTTCCCAACCCCGTCATAGTGAGTGTTCGGACTAAGAAGGCCTTCCAGCTGATCGAGCTGCAGGACAGAAACGAGCTGGTCGAGAGCCTGAACTCCAGACTGCGATCTATACAGTGGAAACAGTCCATGTTCCGCAGCAGGAAAGACGGCAAGAGGAGTATGGTGAGTGTGATGCGAGAGCGTTGTTTTTATTTGATTTATTTGATGGGCCGCTTCATGATAATTTCACAGGTTTTTTTTTTTTATGGAAGTTCAGGAAAAGTTTACTCTTGACTCATACCAGCACACTGATTGACCAAAGAGGTGGGTTGGACCTCTTATAATATATAAAGACATCAAAATCACCATCAAAATTTAAAGCCGACCAGTCACAGAAGGAGAACAACAAGGCAGACTGCTGCTGGTTAAGTGTAAGAGTGTTAAAGCTCTGTTTCAGACTTCATTTAGGAAATATCCAGATGATGCTACTGTTCTGTTCACAACTGCATACTGTAGTGCAGTTTAAACATGAGCTGCAAGAATTCCTGCAAGAAACACATGATGTTTTTTATCTTCTATTTTCCCCAGAGTGCCCCGACACCCTACTACACCTTCTACTATGACACTGGATTCTCTGATGAAGAAGAGATAGAGGAGCAGGTGCTGCGTAACACAGTCAACAGCGAGGCTCTGATGACGGCCTTCCACCAAAGCCAACCGGGAGCCAACGGCAACAAGGTGGAGGAGTCTGACAGTTCAGCTCAAGTAAAACTCTCTTTTGAGGAAAAAGTCGGCGCAAAGAACAACCCACACTAGTTTACAGTGCACAAATCTGAACCAGTGTCTGAACACCTCATCACACTCAACAAGCTTGTTAATCTGTGTGTGTGTGTGTGTGTGTGTGTGTGTGTGTGTGTGTCAGAGCATGGAGCAGGTGAAGGAGCAGCTGTGGGAGGATCACTTCTTGGAGTTTGGCCGTGGCGTCCACATGTTCCGCACAGAGAAGATTCAAAGACTGGTTGCCATGGGGATACCAGAGTCGCTGCGAGGAGAGCTGTGGATGACACTTTCAGGTAAAATTAGGACAAAAGGTGTGAACGTGCAGCAGGTACAGACATTTAATAAAGAACTGTCTCAGGTCGGGACTTAGATTTAGATTTAGCTTTAAGGACTAGGAATGGAGCAACCACTGATGAAACGCTGTATCACAATATATAACATATTGTTTTATTTGGTGTACCTTCATTTATACAGACGGGGTTAACGACTGTGTGCCCTGCAGATTGAGTATAGAATAAATTCTAAATGAGTATTAGTGACTTGAGATTGTAAGTGAACGATTTCAATGAGGCTTCTGTTCATTTCTTTGGATGTTTCGTCAAGATCAGTGTTCAAAATGACTTTGCTATGCTGGTGCAGTCCATCTCAGAGGGAACAATGTCGGTGAGAACACGTATTTTTGGAGATTACACAAGCTGGTGATGGTTATATGGCAGACAGACACAGGGATGTGTGGGTTTGGACACATCTCAGGCTTCACATCCTCTTTTCTTCGTCCACGGCACCGCCACATGTTCCAGACGACACATTTTCAGTCAAAATCAAACTGCCAGCTTTTATTTCGGTTTGCTGTCGGTTCCTCCGATCAGCCACGCTGTGGAAGAATCAGTTTCTGTGCTGAAACTGATGAACAGAACTGAAACCACACCTGGAATAAAAAAGAAAGAGCAACAAAACTCCTGAGCACCAAGACAAACAACCTAAAACTATGTTTCTTTACAATATCTACATTTTATCATTTTATTATGCCTGTATCCAACTTGTGTTTTCTGTCTATTTTTCTGATCTTGTTATCACTCTTATCTGTGAGCACATTACCATATCAGCACATCTATTCTTCTATCAATAGTGTGAGAACTACTAAGGAAAAGGGTCACTTCTGTGCACCACAATAAGTAAAAATAGAAGACAAAGAAAATTCCTGACAAGACAGCTTGTATTCATTTATGAGAAGCAGTTTTATTCTCACGTATATTTTCCCACGGGTAAATGCAAAGTATTCACCCTCGGGGGCGGTGTGTGTGTGTGTGTGTGTGTGTGTGTGTGTGTTACTGTACGTATGATCTGTACGATGATACAGAATGTTCTGTCCTTTATGTTCCAACTTCCTCTGTTTCTTTTGTCAAGGAGAGTCACTTTGGAGGAAACAGGGGCGACTGTGGTTGGAGCGTTGTCTTGGTCTTAATTCCAATTTGTCTAGACAGAGAAATAAAGCTTGTGCTGTGCAGGTTTCAGTTGACTCAATTTATGAAGGTTGGCGCAGACTGAATGTGTGCTTGCTGAAACCTCAACAATAAAATTATAAAGTATCCGTTTTTGTCATAGCACTCAGAGGATGAGAATTGAGAGAAGGGGCTGTTTTGAAGATGTTTGAGAGAAGGAAGTCTTTTTACGCTCTACTCATTCATCCATCCATCCATCCATCCAATATTACCTAAGAGGGTGTGCTTTAACGTCATTTGAGCACGACAGTGATGCGGTCAGGACTGAGGCGCTTGCACCGAGGTCCGCAAGCAGCACTGAAGTGCTCAAATGACATTAAAGCACATCCTCCAGGGTGCGATTATACAACTAATACCATTAACAATAAAATGTATAATCAAAATATATCCATGTTGATGGACAATTTGCTCTCAAATTTTAAAGGTTTTTGCGAGTATGCGTCGCGTTTCCATGGAAACACATGGGGTCTGACTAATAACTGAAACAAAATCAGTCACGTCAGTAGACTCATATGTGTAATGGAACGTAGTTTACCACTACAGCAAATAATCCAACCCTTAGTAACAACCTAGCAACAGAAATTTCTAGTCCCAGATGAGTGAACTCTGAACTGATGTTAAAGTTTTATCGCGGTCTCGGAATTTCCCGAACTAAATCAATACTGCACAGATAAACAGAAAGTGTTTATTTTTATCGCCCAAGTTATAACAAAGATGTTGATTTTTTTTCTTTTATATTTTTTATAAAACTTTTTCACTGCGGTCACAATAGTGTCTCTCACACCAAAGGGACTAGGCTACCCTCTCGGCTAAAAC